>CM040238.1:28916323-28996692 GCA_022545495.1 Chrysanthemum lavandulifolium
AATTTGGGGTTTGGATTTGGGGTTGGTATTTCTCGGATTACTCTACTTATCTAATTATCTAATCTAAGGTGTCCGTAGTCTATGTCTAATTATTGTGTGCTCGTATGATGGTTTAAAGATGTGTTCACTTAGGTTTTATTACTCATAATTATCTCCTATTGATGGTTGAATTGTCATGTCCTTATTCTTAATCGCGTTGTGTGTCTAAAGTCGTAGGGTATCGTTTGTCCCTAACTCTTTGAAACTACCAAAGGGTCTCGTCTACAAATCTCTAGGAATTATAAACTCTAACTCTAAGGTACTCTTTGGATGGTTTAGCCTACAACTACTCTAGGTGTTATAGTCTAAGGTTCACAAAGATTAATCTAGCATTAACTACACAACGAATGACCTATTGCATTACTAGATCATTAACAATTAAGATAAGAGACAACCAATCAATATTCAATAATTAAGTTTCATATTCCTAGCAAACACACAAGTAAATTAGCGGACATGGAGAACATGCAAGCATAGACACGAATAAGCGAAGACATAATTGAATTAATGAAGTAAAACACTTATCTTGATGTAAGATAGGGTTTGGAACCATAAAATAATGTACAAGACAGCCTTGGTTGGTTTAGGTTTTACTCAAAAGACTACACACTAAAAGCTGAAAAATTCGGATTCTATATATAAGATTACAATGTGACGGCGTCACCTTATTAATTGTGGCGCCGTCGGTCGCCGTCATTAGGGTTTCGTCTTGGCCACGTTAGTCTTGTGGCGTCACCTTATGCTTGTGACGCCGTCCCTTGATCTCGGCGCCGTCTGGATCAAATCTAGGCCGTCCGAGTTGCGACGACCTACTCTTTTAAAACTGGCACCGTCACTTGAAAATAAGCAATTTAGCTCTTGGTAGTCACAAAGTGATCGACGGCGTCATGAGATAACACGATGCCGTCCCTTGTATTTCAAAGACTTGGTGTCTCGATTCATGACTTTGGCCATTTTCTTCGTATATCCGCGCTTTTCGTCCAAATAAGTGCCATTCCAGCAATTTGCCTTCAAGAGACCTAAAAGTGAAAAGGAGCGATATTAAGTAATAACGGATACAAAAGTGATCAAATAAGGGCTTAAACGACCCTCAAAAGGTACATTTAAAACCTTATCAAATATCCAAATATCCCTACACTTGGTATTTGCTTGTCCTCAAGCAAATGTGCTTTTAGCCAATTAATTTATAAGTTAGGGGTCATGAAGCATTGGTTTAAAGCAGGTCCACAACACATATAAGCCCATAAAAGTCATAATAAGCACGGAAAGTACATACTAGCACCTCACATGGGGTGTTTGGATACTCGCATCTCTCGGGTGTATATGAAATATAACAAGTTGGAAATGGAAGATAAATACTCATTAACCGGTCCTAGTACATAGATTACCATAGGCTTGAGACTAGATCAAACCTCCATCGCTTTGGCGTAAGCACCTAGGAAAGACTATCAAAGAGGTCTTTTAAAGGGTTGTAATGTTAGGCTTACGGTAGGAAACAAAGGGTTTGGTGGTATAGGCTATTTAGTAGTGGCAAGTCAAAAATCTTTATGTTACAAGCATACGAAGAATGGCGTTGCTAAGCCAAGACTCGACACTCTAAACTCTAGATAATTGAAACAAACAAACATAAATTTAAAGGATAGATGTAGGATGGTAGGCCGGTATGTTTTTTTTTCAACTCTTTTTTTTTTTTTTTTTTTTTTTTTCATACACTTTTACTCTACCATCCTCTACGGTAACATCAAAATGATAGGGATTTATAGGCACATCCTACACTTGAGTTTTATTACTCTAACACTAATTTGACCCGAATTGAAAAGATTAAAACACTTGGAATTACGCAAATAAAGGGAATTTGAATTTAACGTTCCTTCCGTCATTTCATAAACTTTAACTTTTCCCATTAGTCCCAATCGTCCCAAAGCGTGTACAAAGGATATGACTCGACTTAGCAACTTATGCAAGCAACTAGATAATTGAACTAAGGGTTTTAGGGTGATAACAATAATGCACTAAAAGTGAGTGCATACAAGGTAGGCTAAGGTGATTTGGGTGTACATTTGGGGGTGGGGTGTAAACAATGCTCTTCATTGATATTCGGAAAACCGAAACATCACGAGAACCGCGAAAAGGATAGGCTCGAGGGGATAACTAGGGTATCGTGTACTAAAGATGAGTACAACGCAAAGGTGTGGGGAATTACTCAACCGATGTGGAAGAAGTAATTATATTATAGGTATCAAACAAGGGTTATCCTAATGCTCTTATCATTTAGTTATTCCTAACTACACAAGTGTAGTCTTACTAACGATCTCGGGATGCATCACAAAACAAGTTCTAGAATCTATTATACTACCGGTTCACACACTAAGCATTAAAGATGAATGCTTTAATTCCTACTAATCTAAGGGCGATCCTCACATTTTGGGTGGAATTTAAGTGGTAAAGGGTTTTTTTTGTGCTAGTCATATGACTTCCTATCCGTGAGACGCTTTTGTTAAGACTAATGGCCCACTCCTATATGTCATGAAAAATTTTAAATTTGGTGCCAAAATTACTCTAACCGACATTTTCTCATGGTTTATTACACAAATACAATTGGACAAAGAAAATAGTCAAGGATAAGCATAGTTTCAAAGTTCCGTTTATTTTCCTCCTACACTTAAACTGAACATTGTCCCCAATGTTCCCCGAAATATCAAAGTTATGATAATAGAAGATAATTAAAGCGAAAGAAACTAATACTCCCGATTAGCTTGGTAGGATCCGTGTAAAGTGGTGGTTAAATCCTTTTCAAGAAGAATGTATGCGTGAAAAGCTCCTTCCAATCTTATGTATCTTCTTCTTAATAAATTAAACACGCACACTTGAAGAAAACAAACGAAACGCGTAAAATCGGTGGTAATAATATATATATAAGACTCTATTAAACTAGGATATAATGCTTGTGGAATGGATGTTTACAGAATTTGGAAAATTAAGACACAGAAAATTCCAAAATTTTTATAAGTAGCTCGAAACGAGAAAAAAGTAATCATTGTTTTACTCCTTCACGGCGCCGTCGGTTGCGATCTGACGTCAGTTATCGACAAAAAGCGGTGCGATTTTACGCAAAATTTACATCTTTAGAATCTAGAAAAATTTACGCAAAACATCCATTATGACTCGATACAAGCATTTGACTCGAACAAACACACATATATATCTTTTAATTAATTGAAATTCTCATGTTTACGTTTCTTTTGAAAGCGTGTGTAATCCTCCTACACTTATCCTTTTAAGGCGAGGTTAAAAACAAAATAAAGCATTTTACAAATTTAAACATGAGAATAAGCAATCAATAAAAGATATATGACACTAACAAGCAAACAATTAAGCATGGGTTGCCTCCTGACGCTTTTCTTTATTTATGAGTCTTGTAGCTAGACTCGTAGTCGTGCTCTACGTGCCGATATAAGTAAGCCTATCCTTAACAATGCCATAAGGATCAAATTTATCATTTAAGTTCCTAGTAGTGCGTTCGGTTCGATATGCCTTTCAAACTTCTCCATCGGGATCACAGATCGTTATCCTAATGTGCCACTCTCATTACCATCACTAGGCGGTCTATCCCAATCCCACTTATGTTTAGGCTTCTCAATTTTCCACTTATTCATGACAAGGTTGGCGGGCAAACTTCCTAGGAACTCGGTCATCTTCCTAAATACTAAGGCGTCCTCGAGCGGGTTCACTTCCATGTCCCTAGCCATTTCTTTTCATGGAAAGTTGCTTTACTAGCAAAGGCTTCATCTAAGTAGAAAGGTCGTTGGGGACCTATGAGGTTCTTATCTATCCAAGGTCCATATCTAGAAGGCATTCTATCTAACCTAATCTCATGTGGGATTTCCTCTTCTTTGTAATACGTATGCTTTTGACATCGTAAATTGACCTAGCACTCCCATCTCCTACCACTATTTTGGACATCTTACAATCGATGATGGCACTAGCGGTAGCTAATAATCTTCCTACTAGTAATGGGCATGTCGGGTCCTTATTCATGTCTAGCACATGGAAGTCGGCAAAAAGTCAACTCTCTCGTGTACTACCATGTCTTTTATTATCCCTACGGATATGCATCACTACCGTCCGCTAGACCTAAGATGGTTTCGTTGGTTCTATCTTACCTAAGTTAAGGCTTCTATGGAGGACAACGGAACAAGATTGATGCATGATCCTAAGTCGGCTAGAGCATCGAGAGGTTTGGAAGTTCCAAGCCTACGGAAGAGTAAATAGCAGGGATCGTCTAACTTCTTAGGTAGATTATTTCGCACAAAGGCGGACCCATGTTTTCAAGTTTAAGTTCTAACTCATATTTTTCTTTTAAAGCATTATAATAAGGTGCATGAGCTAAGACTTCAAGAACCGGTTTTCTTGATGGAGTTCCTTGTACTCCTCCTCTAGATTAGGTTTGGGTTCTTGGTTGACGGGTTTCTCAAAGTAGGTTCTACCAATGGTGCAGGGCCTTGGTACCTCATTTTGGATTGCTTGGAACCCTTGTTGATAGCATTTACAGGTGAACCGTTGGTTGTGAGGGACATGGATGTGCTCTCCATGGTGAACAAGAATATGAAGTTGATGAAATCGAATTCACTTTTGGGTTTTATAGTATCACTTGGGAGTGCTCCAATTTCCTGTTCATTAAAGGCTTTTAAGAGGGCATCAAGCTTGTTTGTCATCTCGCCTTATCTTCGCTTAAAATCGGCTTCAAGCTTAGTCAATCGAGTCTCTTGAGATGACATGAACCTAGATGCAATTACCTCAAGATTAGTGGGGTTCCGGTGTTTATAAATTGAACCTATTAGGTGGACTAGATGAGCTTTGGGGTGTGTTTGAGTTTTGGTTCCACTTAAGGTTAGGGTGATTTCTCCATGAGGGGTTGTAAGAGTTTCCTAAGTTGTTTTGTTCGGGCTTGAAAGTGTACCACTTCTCCCGCTCCGTCGGTCACGCATGGGGCGTAGTCATAAAAGCTTGTTCGGGAGTCTTGTGCAATCACGAGTGTCATGGGGACCACTACATAACTCACAAGGAAGAGTGATTTTATTCACTTCATGTGCGGACTTAGCATTTTCGTAGGAACTAATTAGGAATTTAACTTGATCTTCAAGTTCGAGCATACTACAGTCGGAAGGTTGTGAGTCAATGGGAGGCAAGGAGATTGCCTTAACGGTTTTGGGCAATTCACGGGGTCATTCCAACTTTCGTTGTCATAGAGCAAGGTCCTCTATTATACACCATGATTCTTCCGCGGTGAGATCACTAAGTTTTCCACCGGCCGCTTGGTCAATGGATCGCTTGGTGGGGAAGTTGACATGATCATAAAGAGTTGGACTTGGAGCCAAAGATCAATGCCGTGATGAGAGACTTTATGAAGTAAGTCCTGAATCGAGCCCATGCTTCGTAGAGAGATTCACCTTGGCGTTGTTGGAACATCAAGATATCATTCCTAAGCTTAGTGGTTCTCCCGGTGGGAAAAATTGAGCAAGGAAGCGAGAGGTGAGATCATCGACTTGAGATGGAGCCGGCGAGAAGTCGCTCAAGCCAATTACTAGCTTGGTCTCGTAGAGAGGGTGGAAGAGGCAGACGCGTGGTCTCCCGAGTAGTAGCATCAAGGTCGATGGAATCGACAATTTTAAGAAATCCTTAAGATCTTGATTAGGATCTTCGAACGAAGTCCATGGAATGCACATCCATTTTACCAACGGATGGTGTCGGATCGCAGGGGCGTGGTTTGGGCTTGGTCGGGAAGCTCAATGGTGTTCCTATAGCCTAGGTGGCTTGGTCTCAGTATTCACCAAAATGCGGGATCTTGGTGGGTCATTTGGTGGTAGGTTGATGAATGGTGGTTGGTTATCACCTTCCATGATGAAAAGTGATGGGGTTACGAACAAAGGTCACGAAGAATGGGGATATACTATGAGAAAGCTAAAATGAGAAAAATTTACTTGATAGGAATCAAGCAAAGAAACCTAAGCGAGGTGGACTACTAACCCGAAGGATCATCACTGAAGGCGATAAAGCAAGTAATCCGATACATCAAAGGAACAGAGAGCATGACATAGTATACAAGAAAGAAAGCATTTGCAAGATTATAGGTTCTGAGAGCGATGAGTTATATATGAAATTAATACCAATCAAGGAAAAGAACTATTGGGATAGTATTTTATTTTGGAGAATCACCTATTACTTGGTGTACTCAGAAGCAACCAACAGTGGCGCTCTCATCATGTGAATCAGAATTCATGGCGGCTAATGGGCGGCATGTCAAGCCTTATGGTTAAAGCGACTACTTAGTGAATTAACTGGATGGGAAGAGAAAGGATATGCAGAAGGTCGACAAAATTTCGGCGTTAATGATACGCTTACGCGCACGTTCGGGGTCAAAGGAACTTCCTTTTCGTCGAGCAAGTTTTCAACACCCAGGCGATGAACCTAATCGTTGTAGTGTAGTATTAGGGTAAGCCACGGGTATTGATATCGTTCTCTGGGGAATAGGAATGCTAGTAAGAAGTTACTACGCTAAGGTTGGGGTTGAGGAAGATTATTTTTATCTTTTTATATTTTTTAGGAAATGGAAAGGTACGAATCTCGGGGTTTGGATTTGGGGGTTGGTATTTCTACCGATTACTCTACATATCTAATTAACTAAGCTAAGGGGTAGCCTATGTCTATTGTTGTGTGCTCGTATGATGATTAAAAATGTGTTTACTTAGGTTTTATTACTCTCTAGTTATCTCCTATTGATGGTTGAATTGTCACGTCCTTATTCTTAACGCATTGTGTTTCTAAGGTCGTAGGGTATGCGTTTATCCCTAACTCTTTGAAGCTACCAAAGGTTAATGACTACAAAATCTCAAGGATTTATAAACTTAACACTAAGGTATTCTTTGGATGTTTAGCCTACAATAACTCTAGGTGATTATAAACTAAGGTTCAACAAAGATTAATCAAGCATTAATAGCACAACGGGTGACCTATCGCAATACTAGGTCAATCACAATTAAGATAAGAGACAACCGATCAATATTCAATAACTAGGTTTCATATTACCTAAGCAAACACACAAATAAATTAGCCGGACATGGAGAACATGCAAGCATACTGTTAGGTTCCCATATTTGTAACACAAGCCTCAATATGAAAGAAAGAAAGATAAGATGACCGGATGAACAAAAACACACACACACGTATGATATTTGAGAAGAGTTATGCGTAAAGTAATGTGTGAATTGAACAACCAACCCTCAGTGAGGGTTTACAAGGATTATTTATAGGCGAGGAGCTAGGGCACTACTAGCATCCTTCCTTCTTATGGGCTTGGGCGAGGCTCATGGGCTTTCTACATAAGCCTTGGCATGATAACTAACATAAAAGCTATAATTAAGCTAACTATTACATATTAATTACTAACACCAATTCTAGTTTAGGAGTGATTCCAACAATCTCCCCTAAGTGTTAGTGATTGATGATATAAGCGTTGAAGGTCTTGATGTAATAGTAGCTTTGGCCTTCGACATTCTTCTTTCTTGTGAGAAGAAGTGCCTTGATTCGAACAATCTCCCGATGTAGAAATTGTTTCCTTTGAAGTATTATGCTTTGGCGTCATCATTTTCTTTGTTCTTTGATCTTTGTTCTTTGTGATGCTAGTGATAGTATGTTGTGGTTATGCATTAGATGCAACTTCGTTGCTCAGGTGTCTCCATGTCATTCTCCAACATGCTCACATGCTCTTTAACGTTGGATTTCGATCTTGATGTAGTTCTCTTAGTCTTTAAACTTTGTAGATTCTTTGACTTTGACGAAGAATCATTTTGACTTTATGTTGCCTTTTGAGAGAACTTCCATTAGTGATGTTGTAGGTATGAGCATGTGGAGAATCGCGATCTTTTCCACCCATGAAGCATCCATAAGAAGAAAACATAAAACACGGGTTAGAAATAATCCGGTAACACAAGTTTGAACTTGAGAATGTTATGACATAGTGTGAAAACACAACTCTAATTCTCACAAAGCATTTCATTCTTAGCGAGTCCCACAAGTGAGATAACACGATGTGCAAGTACATCTGATTCGAGATAGTCATTGAGGTATACCAAGCATCACCCCACGTAGACCGTTTGAGACACACTAAGCGTAATCCACGGGAGTTACCGAAATGACTGCCTTCGTCGGTCATTTGATGTTGACCCTGGCGGGAGTTTCCATTTAATCACGAGGATCACATATGTGAACCTCTCATAAATGTTCTCGACAGTTGCTAAGATCCGTGAAGGACTCGATAATGTATCACTTGCGTCGTTATTGTTGAGCGACAAGTGATAAAATGTCAAGTGTACCTAAGAGATCTTTTGATGAATCTCGTGGCTCTAGACTCAATAGTGCGCTTTGGTTTTCTGAGCGGAGACTAGGGAAGGGTGGGTCTCCTTGATTCAATACCGGCAATCTCTAAGAGAAACTTGAGTGGCTAAGAAGGTTTAGTGCATCGTCCTTTGGGTCCATGACGACTTTATCTTCAATACCGGTGTCATCAAGTGAAAACTAGTAGCATATGAATTGAACCCGATTATGCGCCTAAGTTGAATAATGCGGAGGGCTATTTCTTTTCACCTTTTCTTTACCTTTCTTTTTAATTCTTCAACTCCTTCTTTCTCCGATTCTCATTTTCTCCTTTTATGATCATACCTAAGGACTTCTAATTCTAACTATTGGTGGTGTCCTTGGGTAGATCCCTCCGACTCTGGCGGATCATAGGACAGTTATTCCTAACCTTAGTCACCTTATAACTCCATGACTAACCTATGTTGCGGAAAACCATTTTCATTAAGATCTCTCAAAGTGGTTATGGTAAAACATTTAATACCACTATTGAGAGTTTAAGACTTTGCATAAATACTCCCCCTCCACACGTGCTTAAGTATTTTTTCACAATCTGCATGGTGAGAGAAGAGCGCACTTTTGAATTGATCAACTCAAGATAGACAATCCCATGAGACACAGATTCGTTGCATAGTTAAAGAGTTACATTGTCAACTTTTAGGTGACAACTAGCTCTAATAACTACCTTGAAGGTGTGGACAAACCTCGAAGGTTGTCAAACCCGTCAAAGTTCATGTCTACAAGAGTTTCTCGAATGGTACATTCTACTTGGACAAGTCCTTTGCGAGACACGTTTACATCACTAGCGAACTAGCTTGAAATTATTACCCGTCCGGACAAGTCTTTTCGAGTTACTAACATTTAAGATCTCGTCAATTCATTGGTTAAGTCAGTAGCACAAAGATTCATTTGCACTTTCACAACATATTTCTTATCACATAATTTTCTCCCTTCAAAATGGCATATAAATGTTATTTTGATGAAATTTTGATATCGAATATGTCCATTTCGAGTTTTATGGGAAGATTACCACGAAGAACAATTTGTGAACAAAATTTTAATCAAATACTCCCCTCAACAAGTGATATTAATTTTGAGGTTTGAAAATCATAAGGAAGTACTTGTTCTTTTGAGCAAAACTTTGAAATGAAATTTTGATTAGTTTTACTCAAAAGTAAGAAGCTTTCGCTCCTTTTATAAGGATTGTGGCACTGAAGCGTACCACAGGGTCCTTTCATTACAAGTACGGGTTGTACACTGTTATGTGTGCACAAGCCATTATGAATAAGTCAAACAAACAAAATCACAATCAAGAAAGTTAATAGTGTACCCAATGATTACGCATGACCAGCTACTTTCTGAGGACGTTGGGATGTCATAATCAGAAAGCATGGTCTTCCTCCCATATAGCTCTCCAACCGTTGCATCTGATCCGATGAATCAACCTTTCATCAATTCTAGAGATAGACCGAAGAAAATCCTTGCGATCCTTTGAATTCCAACTCTTCGTCTGAATTATACCCAACTCAATGTCCTTGATCGATATGCCAATCCATCTCGAACCATCTTGAGGTGGCGTCATAGAACTTGTGAATTTCATCAAAGCCATGAAGCAAGTATGATGATTTTCACTTAGGTAGACAAACCCAAACTTTGGTTTATGAACAATTTTGTCACGAGGTTCTTGATTGATTTCGTTGAAGTGTAAAAGTGATGCGATGATATTTGAGTTGTTATGGTAAGATTCGACCCGAGGTGGAGATCTTCAACACGCTCTTAGATTAGATCGTATGAAAAAGGAGTGCGATAATGTACTTGATCGACTCTTGGTTGAGGTTTAGGTTGGGGCTCGGGCATGTCATGATCCTCACCACCGGTGTATGTAAAGTGATTACGGTTTCTCCATTGGTGGTGTGGTTTCAAACCCTTGGTTGATCGGGATGGTGGTGGCTGTGTAGCTTGTTGTGTAGTGGTGAAAACCGCTTAACCATTTGTCGAATCATTGGATGGAGTTGCCTTCTTAACATATTTTGTTGTTGACTTAGTTGTTTCTTTTGTTTATGGAGGTGATGATTGAGATGATGATTTGGGTTTGGTGGAAGTGTCAAAGGTGGTTCGAGAAGAGCTGTTGAGGTATGTGTGTTGGATTGTCAACTATGTGGTTGTCGATTCCTTCTTTAACTTTTCCTCTTGACTCTAGCGACTTCTTGACCTCTTTTCGCATCATTTCCACTTGACCACCAAATTATCATCATCGGTGACTCTTTCATCCTTATCATGATCGTAATCTCCTTCGTCGAGATATTTCCACATCTTCACCATGCTTTTCTTCTTGCGGTTGATTTAGTTGTTGTTGTGGTTGCTTCATTTCAGCGATTGTAGAGACAGTGACACCCCGATCCTTATCGGGTTGATTAACGGATCGGATGGGGTAAGAGTTGTTTGCAATGCATCTTCCATAAGTGGAGGACTCTTGCTTGACCCTCCCGCCCACCGGGTTGATTAACCGGAAAGGTTGAAGCATGATATTCCATCCTTTTACGCTTTAATGTCTTACGAAATTGTATTTCCTCATCCATTGAATCATACTCATCATCGGGATGACTTTGCGAGCATGAATTTGAATGGATGTTGCGTGAGATGTCCACGCAATTCGCAAGATGATTGAGCATATGAAGTTGTTGAAGACGACCCGAGATTGTTCTTGCCAATTGTTTTGTCGTATCCGACTAGGAATGTGTTTGCCATCGAGAGCTCGGTGGGGCATTGGTGTTTGCTTGATTTGCGACCATTTTGTGATCCGAAAGACATTAGACAAAAAGACAAACATATGGAAACACAATGTGTTTGTTTTAGTCGATTTATTATCTAATTCCTTGTTTTATGGTAACATGTTTCGATTAGTTACAAGTCCTAAGTCACATTTGTCCAATTGTTTGATGTTGATGTGATAAGTTACGTGAAGCGTGTTAATTTTGAAATTTCAAAGTCCAAATCTTCACTTTACACACAACATGTTAACTTTTGTAAGCATAAGCGTAACATTAGACATTAGTGACTTATGAGTAACATTTAACAAGTAACATATGCGTAATAGGCCAAAATGTAGTGAACAGTGATTTATGTGTAACAAGGATCCTTATGCATAATAAAGGAGCTTATGCGTAAGAGTTTCTTACGCGTAAGACGAGTTCAAAGGCTTTAGGCTTATGCGTAGGAATAAGCTAGATGTTATGCGAAAATTTTACTCGTAAGAGTAAAGCTTATGCGTAAGAAGCCTTGTTTACGAATATCTTTCCAATCTACGCAGAATCCACTGTAGACCTCTTATGCGTAACGTGTTAAACATAAACATGAAAACATGATTACAGTTTATTCCAAACATCTTATAGATCACAAAACAAGCACAAGAACATATCGGATACACACACAAAGACTTAGGCGTAAAATTTCTTAAACCCTAAACCCTTAATCTATGCGTAAGAGATATAGCCACACAAATCAAACAAGAATGTTTCGGGTGTCCTAGATGTCATATGAGTGCAATGGAACAAGATTTAACACATTTCCACCACGAATCGGAAGATTCATGGGAGATGAACCTAAAACCTAAAACTTAAATTCTTACAGTTTAGATGTTTACAGGCTAATTTAAAGGTTCAAATCACGCATATATACTTATTCTAACACTTTCTTGACCACCTAATAACATATCACAGAATAGAAAAACCTTAGATGAGCGCAAGAACCCTAGAATTCAAATTAATGAAATTTAAGATTCTGGATGGTTTTGGACGATTGAAACAAGTTTAATAGACACTAAGAAAGGTTTTAACATAACTCATTTCAATCCAAACACTTTAATGCATAAACACCCAATTCGTTCGTGTGAACAATTTTCCAAAATCAGTTTAAAGAGTTTTAACCGTTGGATTTGAAAGATTTTGAAATCCTTGTTTAGAATCTTGATCAAAACAATTTAGAACTTCTGATTATGAGCGACTTGAATGGATTTTGAAGATTTGGTTTGGGCCGTTTGATCTTGGTGGTTTAGGAGTAAATGCACATGAAGTGGTGCATTGAATGTGTTAGGTGAATGATTTTGTTAAAATTAATTTGCCAAGTAGACACATTCAGTCCCTCAACCTTAAAGAGGTTCCAACCAAGATCCTTTAACTTCCGTTTAGGTTAGACAAAAAACACTTGTAAGGCAAGAAACTTGACGACACTCCCCCTCGACTTGAGAAATAATGAATTTTGAAAAACATTTGAGTCCGAGGAGAGTATTTGACAAGAAACGAATCCAACATTTTAGAAGAAACAACATATTTGTGGAAACATGCAAGTACAAGGTTTTATGAAATTGAAAAATATTTACTTTCTCCCCCTCAACACTTGTTCGGGAAAATTGTGAAAAGTTTGATAGAACACAGTGTTGACGGAAGATTTGTACTTGCGATGTTTGAAAGAAATTTAGATAGAAGAATATTTTTGGATTTTATCAGATTTTATATTTTTCTAATTTTTTTTGAAAAATATTTACAAAAGAGGTTTTGGTGTTTGACTGGTTTTAAGAATGTTTTAAAAGTTCATCCAATTCCTCTAGAGTTAAACACCACATACCAATCCGGTGGACCAACTCATTAAACCTAGCGGAGCTAAGGCTTTGGTGAGAAGATCGCGAGTTGGTATTCGATTACCCATAAGTATAATTCAACGGTGCCCTTTTTCACGTGCTCCTTGATGAAATGATATCGAAGATCGATGTGCTTTGATTTGAATGTTGAGCGAGTTGCATGAGATCGCAATAGCACTCCGATTGTCATGATACATCGAGATTCTTTAAATTACGTAACCATAGTCTTTGAGTTGTGTTCTCATCAAATGACTTGAACACAACACGCCGACATAGCTCTTGTTGGATCGATGTACTCTAACCAAACTAACTTAAATAGCTTGTTAAGGTTTAATAACCTCGGATAAATCCTAAGTTATTAACAGGAACACTGAGCAAACTTTATTAAGTATGCGAATTTACTTAACAAAGCTAAGAAGAATAACTTTAACTATAAGCGATTTTATTAATAACTCTAACTACGCTTATTATGCGGATCTTTAACAACTCTAATAATATCGAACTTCTCTAAAACTCTAATAAAATCACGTACATCTTATGCCAATCTAGGGTCCTTTTATAGGCTCAAGGATACCTAGTCGGTTTACAATTTGTATCCTTGTCGTCAAGTAATCTAACATAGAATATTCTAGAATAACAAGACTTTCTATAAGCGAATAATACAGATCTTTGATCTTGCGGTGCTTTGACTTCGTATCACGATGCTTTGACTTTATCATTAAGCGATTACTTTGACTCTTTGACATTTCCAAGTACTTTATAGTTTCTGATTACTTTATCTTTACGTAATACTCTGTCAATCTTCAACACTTTCATATCCAACAATCCTCCCTAACTTGAATTCTACTTGTTTGACTTCAAGTTCCTTTATAATTATCTTTATCGACTTCATCTGTGAGACAGATTGTTTCTTTGTCTTTGGATTTTATCTTTGTAGTTTACATGCATAGTCAAAGTATCTTTAGAAATATTCTTTTATAGCATCATCCAAGAAGCTCCATCTTTTGACAACACAACAACATATGAAAATTTGTACATTAATTCGGTTTAAGTTGCAAACTATTCTCATCATTTCGGTGTGTTAACTCCTGTGAGAGGTGAATCATTGAAAATTTAATGGATTTAGATCTCTTTACCAAAGCCATTAACTCGGAGTAGCCAAATGTTTTGGTGTGTAAGACCATGGTACTGCGATAACCATATGATTTTTAGCAAATCATCGACTATCAATGATTTGATTTGTCTTTACCAAAAGTTGTACCCTTACGGACTAGTTAGTTCTTTCATTATGGTGAACTAATTACCATATAATGGTTTTTCCTGACCTTTACCACAAGCCATTTTCTTGTGGGCTAGCCAACTCTTCACATTCTTGATATGGTGAGTTGATTACCATCAACTTATTAGCAAGTTGTCAACTAAAAGCGGTTTGATATATCTTTACGAGCCGTTTGCTCATGGATTAGTCAATCCTTTTGTAACCATGGTGGATTAATAACCTTTTGATATTATCATCTCAAAACCATTTATTCAACCTTTGTTTCAAAATATTTATTATAACAAAAGTTTTCTTCAAAAATCACTTAGCGATTAAAAGCGCAAGCGATACTTTGATTAAAAATCTTGTTTGATCGTGATACTGAATAAAATACCGATTTATCAAAAATAATTTATTCAAGTAAGTCTCATACCGGTTATTCATTATCTTCTACAATAGTAGTCCGGTTGATAAACAAATTGATGACCATACAAGCAATTTCATTGTCCTCTTCAACCTCCATTCCATGCTCTAGCATCCTCCTCATAAGATCGTGAAGAGGATATCTTCATCGACAAACATATGAATCATTTCATATCAACATACTTGACACGCAATCCTTTATATCCTCGAATTTTCAAATAAGCCATCATTGCATTCCTTTCTTTAGCAAGATTTGGTTTTCTAGGCATAAAAGCGAACAGAACAGTGACTCTAATTGTTCACTAACTTGACATTTAATTCCTCATGCAACTTCTTAGCAGACTTCTCTATTACGAGCTTCTTCAACTTCCTTATCTTCTCTATCTTTAGCATCTAATTCCTCTTGAATCTTTCTAGTTTGCTTGTTCATTCAAAGCATCTTGAGCAGCTCTTAAGCTGTGCTAAAGTTGGTTTCTCCTTCTTTACTTCTACCAAAACACCTTTTCCTTTATCCTTAGGATCAATAGCGAGTTGAGAAACTCTTGATTGTTCCTCTTCTTGCACTCTGGAATAATAATGACCCTTGGCTTTGATAAATCATGCAATATTGTTGCAATGAATTCATCATCACTAGCGATATGTATTCTTTGAGGTGTATCGACTTCCTCGGTATAGCAGTTTTTGAGGGACCGACTTGTTCTTCGTGTGGAGCTGTTGAAGGACCAACTTCCTCTTCAAAGTCTAATACTCTTGGTGTAACCAATTCTTGTCTGTGAGTACCGGTGAAAGCGACTTTGTTGTTCGATACCTTGATCTTGGACCTTTCTTCTTGATACTTTCAATAACAATATGTTCTTGATCGTTGAGGTTCTTTATCCTTAACATCTTCTTTTAAATTATTTTCTTCAAAATTCCTCCCAATTGGACAGAAGATGGTTTAGGAACCTTTTTGCCTTTGTTTTTCTTCTTAAATTGCCTTCGACGCTTGTGTTCTTCCTTAACCCATAAGCGATAACGTTTGATAAAAGGCGTAACAAAATTCTTTAACCTTTTATACTTGAGCATCAACCTCTTAATCTGTTTTGCTTGAGCCTCAGTAGTCTTTTTCAACTTGACCAACTCCCTTGTTAAAACATAATTATCCAATGTTAATCGTTCAGGTGAGATAGTATGGGAAGCATCTCCTTGAATTGGTGAATGTTCCTCTGGTTGAGAATCAGGAACAGATTGTTGTGGAGATGGAGAACCTGCAACATCTTCTTGAATTTCAGTACTTGGAGAAGCAATACCTAGAGATGCAGTACCCTCTTGAGATGCAGCACCTTCTGGAGATGCAGCACTGTGAGAAGCAGAACTTGCAGATGCAGTACCTTCACTTGCTTCATCAACTTCAGCATCAGCTCTAACAGCTTGAACAACTTCCATCATAGAAGTAGTTAAAGGCGTATCTGGACCTCTGAACAGATCACTTCTTCTCGCCATAAATGTAAAAATCTTTTCTTGTTGTACAATAACATGTAATAAGTCAGAGGCTTAGGTACATCAGCAAGTTGTTTGTTCAAGAAGACTTGTATAAACCGAGGATACATCAACCATTTTGATCCATGAGTGATGTGAGAAAGCATGCCATCTAGAATCGACTTTGAAAAATTGAAAACACGATCAATAGCCAATCCCACCATAGCGGATGCTATATTTGATCAAATTGCTCCCAAAAGTACTTTTAGCACTAATACAATGAAGCAACACATGTACTAAAACTTCCATTGAGGACAAAATAGTTGTTTCACGAAAGTTTGTTACATTAAAGACCCTTCATGACCAAGGTGCCCAAAAGTTTCCCAAATCGACTCCTTAGAAAAGCGAATAGCCCTTCTTCATCATTAAAAAATAAGTCTTCTCGAATAGATGCTTCAATAATCTTCACAGTTCTTCCAACAACTGTAGCCCTAATATAAAATTCATCATTCTCCATATTATCCCTAGCAGTAGCCCAAAATTCTTGAATCCAAGGTTCAATAATATCCGGCTCCACTAAAAGAGCATAACTAATTGGCGACCCAGTGAGATAATCAATAATATCATGAAAAGCCTCATTATCTTCAGTCTTGTCTAAATTCGCCACCATATTGTGCTTTGAAACAGTAGGACGTGTCGCCATGGTTGAGTATGTAAGCACAATTAAAGATATAATCGAATAATAAAGAGATGGTGAGAGAAATATGGAAAGATATGATAATATCAAGATGAGAGGAAAATCGAAGAGTAGTTATTTATAGGTGAGATTTGAAAAATCACACCCATAATAACAAAGTTACCGTTAGTAGAATTACCCTCAATATTACCGTTGGAGCAGTGCTTCAATAAGACAAACATTACTTTCCATGTGTGCGATGCTTTCCCAAGCGGTACTTTCCAAGCGATACTTTCATAAAAGCAGTACTTTTCAAATTCCTCTGTATAAGCTAAGTATACAAAAATATCCTCCTTCAAACAATGCAGGACTATACTAATAGTCAATAGTCCTCCCTTAAATGTAGCTCGGTAGTTAATCATGAAACAAGTGATTAAATCTTGAAACATCAAAGCCTTTGGTGAGTAAGTCACTACATTATCATCCGTATGAACCTTGACCACATTAATGAGTGCATGCTCATAGCAATCTCGATAAAGTGATGCCTAATCTGAATGTGCTTGGTCTTGGAATGGTAGTGGATTCTTCATGTCTGAGATAGTACTCTCATTATCAATATTGATAGGAGTATTCTTAAATTGAACCCATAATCCAAGAGTTGATCTGCATCCAAGAACTTGTCCACAACAACTTGCGACTACATATTTAGCTTGATGAATGATGTTCTTGCAATTGTTTGCTTTTTACTTGCCATGAAACTAATCTTCTTCCAAGATATTGGCATCCACTTGTTGTTGATCTTGTCATAATTATCACATGCATAATCACTATCTCGAAAAAGCCTCTAAGTGAAAAGGTGAATCACTGGGATACCACAACCCTAACTTAGGTTGTTGTTTCAAATAATGAGAAAATTCTCTTTCTTGCATTCATATGAGAAATCTTTGGTGAGACTTGATATCTTGCACATAAACAAGCGCAAACATGATATCGAGGCCTAGATGCGATGAGATACATAAGACATCCAATCATTGATCTATATAACTTGACTTCAATGGGTGTCCATCTTCATCCTTGCCCAATGAGTTAATTGATTTAATAGGTGTAGTGACAGACTTCATGTCATCAAAATTAAACTTCTTAAGTATGTCGGATACATACTTGTCTTGACTTATGAAAATGCCTTCCTTTGTTGCTTAACTTGAAGTCCCAAAAGAAATTTAACTCACCCATTGAACTCATTTGAAATTCTTTACGCATCATTTGTTCAAACTCCTTAACCATAGGCATTTGGTAGCTCCAAAGATGATATCATCAACATATACTTGAACTAACATGATATCCTTCTTGTCTCTCTTGATAAACAAAGTCTTGTCTATAGCTCCCTTACGTAACCATGTTGTAATAAGAATGTGGAGAGCCTCTCATACCAAGCTCTAGGTGCTGATGAAGGCCATAAAGAGCCTTAACCACCTTGTAGACTTTGTTAGGATGTTTAGGATCTTCAAAACCGGGAGGTTGTTTGACATACACTTCCTCTGTAATAGTACCATATAAAAGGCACTTTTGACATCCATCCGTAAACACGAAATCCCATATATGAAGCAAAAGCAAGAAATATTCTAATAGCTTCAATTCTTTTCTGAGAGCAAATACTTCATCATAATCTACTCCTTCTTCTTATGCAGCCACAGGCTACTAACCTAGCCTTGTTCTTGATGACATTACCTCTTTCATCTCTCTTGACTCTGAAAACCCATCCGGTTCCAATAACTTTCTTCCCATCGGAGGATCACATAATACCCAAACTTCTTGAAGTTTGAATTGTATGATTCTTCTTGCATAGCTTCAACCCAACTTTCTTTTGTCAATGCTTGAGCAATATTCTTGGGTTCCTCTTGAGAAATAAAGCAAGTAAAAGACATGTTTGATGGTCCTTATGATTGACTGTTACGTTTGTAGACAAAGCTAAGTAAAGCATTATGAGGTTTAGTGAAACTCTTAGCTTTGTGTCTTGTCATCACTCCAGTAGAAGGACCAATGATTTGATCGATGGGATGATTCTTATGAATCCTTAAGATTGGAGACTGTGGAACTCCATACGCATCATCCAAGTTAGTTAAATCGGCATCTTCATTGGAATCGAGAAAATACCATCATCGCAAACTCATCATCAATTTCCTCTAATCCGGGCATGGTAGGATCATCCAAATCATCTAAAATCTTGTCAATGATGCGTGTGATACTTTGGTCGAAAATCTTGTCAAAGTATTGTAAGAGTATTCTTTAGTATTAGTCTTTTCTTTCTTTGCTTCATAAGCTCTTCTTTGTTCATCGAATAAGAATGTGCCATTACATCTTGTAAAAGCATCGATTAAGTGTCTCTTGAATATCTTGATCTTGAGATAGTGAAGTTTTTGGTATATATCGTTGCTTTGTTGGGGCATCGATGCTTTGCTTTGGAACTTGATTACTTTGCTTTGTAGCATCGAGAACGACATCATGTCTAATATGAACTCCATGAACAACATCTACGTAAGTCTTCACACATCATGTACAGGTTGATTTTCTTCTCTAACGGTACATAGTTCATAGAAGGAGTTAAAACCTCAAGATCAAACATCAATCGGGACCTTTACCCTTCGATTGTCTTGATCTTCTAAAAACTCAACATGAAGACAATCTTGAATCTTCTTAGTGACTACTGTTGTACACTCTAAATCCACTACTTGTTGGTACAATAACCCAATAAATATCCTTCTTCGACTTGCCATCAAACTTTCCCAAATTATCAATTGTGTTTAAAATAGTGAGAGGGCATCCAAAAGGCTTCATAAAGCGAATGTTGGGTTTGTTGCCCATCGGCAACTCATAAGGTGTCTTCATACGTGGTTTTGTGGTGATACTGTTGAGTACATAGCGATGCTTACGACTTGACCCATAATTGAATAGGTAGTTGTGAATCGCAAGCATAGTTCTATTTGCTTCAATCAAAGTCCTATTCTTCCTCTCTGCAACACCATTACTGCTGTGGTGTTCTTGCAATCTTGAACTCCTCTTGATTCCTTTGTTAGCACAAAATTCATCCATAAGCTTGTTCTTGAATTCGGTTCCATTATCACATCTAATACCTCGACCTTGAGTCTCGATTAGTTTTCGGTGCTATTATTAATGTCGAATAGCATCAAAAGTATCATCTTTAAATCCCAAGAAAAATACCCAATTGATCTCGCATTCATACGTAACAACTAAGCGGTACTTTTTCTTGTTTAAACTTGCCACGAGGAGGACCAAACAGATCCATATGTAATAACTCCAAAGGTTCTCTAATTGTCCTCTCCTCAAGCTTCTTGCATAAAGCTTTGTGTTGTTTTCCTTCTTACCATAAGCAGGAGTGTTCATTCTTGTATGTCTTTGAAGGTAAACCTCTAACTAAATTGCCTTTGACGGTTTGTTGATATTCTTGAAATTTACATGGCCCAATCTTCTATGCCAACGATGTGCTTCTTGATTGTTGCTTTTGCCACTAAACAAGTGGCTCTTCCAAAAGAGTTAAGACTCTTCATGTCCGGACTATACACATCATTGGTTCTTGGTACTCGAGTACTACCAAGTGATCATCAACGAGCTCGAATTCGGAAGAAAGGATGAGACATTATGTGTCGATGAATAACACGAGGATGCTTTTGTCATGATTTGGCCGACAATAAGTTGAACTTGACTCCTTCACATATCTAACATTCTCAAAATCTATCGCCTGCTTTGATAGTTCCTTTCGGTAATCCTTCCTCCATTGGGATCATTCCCAAATGCAACTCTTCCTCCACTAATAGATCTAAAATCAGACGAGAATATCCTTGTCTCTGTCATACTTCGAGCAACCACTATCTACAATCAAATGATCTTTAAGCTCCTCTTACGGGTTGCCACGCACAAAGATTTAGAGAGTTAGTCTCTTTTAGGAACCCAAGCCATTCTTGACTTGTGTTCCCCTTATGGAGTTACAAACTCAAATTCTTTGAGTATGTAATTTCCAACATTTTTCAAAACATGATCCGGGATTATCTTTTGATTTTTAGCATGTGGATTTTCAAAACTCTCTTTTGCACAATCATTCTCTTTTCTTGTATTATGAAAACATCGATTCACTTTTTGTTGAAAGTACGGTTTGTCCTCAGAAGATACTTTCTCTCTTGCCATTCGGTTTAACACTTGGTTCACGTGATCTAGATCCCTATGTGAATTGTAGTACCTTCTAGGTTGATAGTAATGAGATCTCCTAGGATTTTTGTGCCAAGTGGTATTGATCCTTGGTTTGGTGGCGATTACTTTGAGAAGTCTTCTTGGTGAAAATCTTGGTGGTTTAGAAAAAGGTCTTCTACGGTGGGGTACCTATGATCGGTGAGAAATGCGTGATTTACCCTATTAGAATTATTCCAAGCTGGTTTGTTCTCTCTATGTTTACGGTTGGCATACTGTTCTTTGGAAATTTCTAAGGTATTCAGAGTGATGTTCACAATCCTTGATTAAATAATTAGGACTAAAACACAAAACACGGTTTTCACCCATACTCCCAAAGTGACTTCTTCTATGTGTATTACCAAAACTATTGTGCCTTCTAGATGAATGATTAAACTGTTGTGACCAAAATTATCCCAAAAGGTTTAGCGATATTATTTTGAAAAGGTTTTCCTGAAGGTATTGCACAGGAGAGCAGTACTTTCGATGAAGGTCTTGCTTGACTTTGAAATTTGTTTCAACAGTTTCTTTTGGAGTTTCGGACCTAGATTGACCAATAAGCTTCTTCCTAAACTCTAGGCTGTCTACACCAAAAGCGTGAAACATCGGGTCTTATGGGTTGATGACTACCAACTGGATGTGGAACGACATGATAACCTTTGTCTTTCTTATACTCGGAGGTAATTCACTAATTGAACCCTCATTACTATACGTGTCTACATAATTAATGAGTTCATCATCACTAGTGGTAATATCCTCAAAATCACCTTCATCCTTATCACTAGATGTGTTTTCTTCTATGTTATCAAAATCCATACCAAAACCTAATCCGGTTCTAATGTATGCTCTCCTGTTTTTGAACATAAGTAACATGTGACGGACAGATTCTTTCCGGGCATCAAACTTTGCTAACAAATCATCTCTCTCCTTAGTGAGTTTCTCAATTTCGGCAATTTTACAGTTTAGTTTCCATTCAACGAGTTTTAACTGGTAATCCTGTTGTTCATATTTTTCATTAAGCATTTCATTATTTTCATGTGTTAATATTTTAGCTTCCATAGACTCTAAGGTTATTTGATAACTGCTACCTCGACCTAGCCTTAACACAATTATCTCTTTCATACACATAATTATTTAACAGTTTTTGATAGAAATCATGACAATTTGAGCATACCTCGGAGATAGGGGTTGAACTTGGTGAAGTAGCTACCATTGCAAGTAGAACGGGATCATCTTCACACTCAAGCTCGATCGAATCCTCCATACCCATCTCAGTTCCAAAGTAGCATGATCAACTTCCTCATAAAAAGCGAGTGCTCTAGTCCAATTCTTCACCGAATCTTCAACTGCTTCTTTCATTGCTACCATACAATAAGTCACTTGGTTCATCATCAAACTCTTCACTCCGGTCAACTTCGACAAATTTTCTTGAGCAACCAAAGCCTTTGTTTCGATAATGGGATTTCTTTTAGCTCGACTTTGGTTTCTCGATCATCTGTTGCTTGATACTTAGCAAACCTACACTCCCTGCAAAGTGTCCGATATTTTGACAATTGAAGCATTCAATTTTGGATTTGTCAAAAGTGATTCAACATTTAGGTTTGAAGTCAATGCTCTTTCTGTTTTCTTCATATACTTCTTGATCCTTGCGTGATCAAAGCAACTTGCCACACGATATCAATCTCTTCTAAAGCATCTTCATCAATGCTGGGAGAGATCTTCTTCATAAGCGACAAGTAAAGAAGCTTGTTGTGCAAAGAAAGAACACAACTTCATCGAATGCATAGTAGTAGGTGGTGGGGTTTCTTTGAGCATAGGTGGGAGCGATATACAAGGCAGTACTTTGAGGCACAGTACTTTGAGTTGGAGAGGCGGTACTTTTAGTGGAAATCGCCCTCTTTCGAGATGATAGAAAAGCAATCTTGTGAGACTTAGAACTTGGTTGACCATTCATCTCATGCTCATATACCTTTAGATGATTGTAGAGATCATCAAAGTCCATAACATCTAAGCTTTGTTTGTCCTCGATCATTGTAGCTATCACATGCCATGTGGATGGCAAACTCCTTAGAAACTTGATTAGCATCTTCAATTGAAACTTACTGGTATAACTCCAACATATTGAGAAGATTTTGAAACCTATCATATCTTGCATCAAGACTCTCTTTCACCCTACGGTGAAAGTTTCAAACAGTTGCTTGATTTACATGCATCTTCTTAGAAGCTTCATTCCTCAATCTGGTCTTGAGAGCGACCCAGTGCTTAGCATCTTTAGCATCATGAAACTTGAGAAGATGACCATACGGAATGGCGAGACAAGAGAATATTGAGTGCCTTCTCACGATTCCTTAAGGTTCTTCTTGGTAAGGCGCCTTAGGTGCTTTAGGTTGTCCAGGAATGTCTCGGGTTGGAACAACTTCATTACCATTGACAATTACATTCCATAGAGCATGGTGCAGTAATGGCAATGTACTACCTCATCTTCATACACCATAAGTCATATTCGCCTAGCGATTACGAGGAATCCTCATTGAGGTGATGGAAGGTGGTGGAACATAATCAATCGACATCTTTAGGTTACATTGTAGGTTTTAGGGTTTCTTCTTAGTCGAGTTTCCACACAAGCTCGATACCACTTGTTGGATCGATGTACTCTAACCAAACTAACTTAAATAGCTTGTTAAGGTTTAATAACCTCGGATAAATCTAAGTTATTAACAGAGAAACACCGAGCAAACTTTATTAAGTATGCGGAATTTACTTAACAAAGCTAAGAAGAATAACTTTAACTATAAGCGATTTTATTAATAACTCTAACTACGCTTATTATGCGGATCTTTAACAACTCTAATAATATCGAACTTCTCTAAAACTCTAATAAAATCACGTACATCTTATGCCATTCTAGGGTCCTTTTATAGGCTCAAGGATACCTAGTCGGTTTACAATTTGTATCCTTGTACGTCAAGTAATCTAACATAGAATATTCTAGAATAACAAGACTTTCTATAAATGAATAATACAGTTCTTTGATCTTGCGGTACTTTGACTTCGTATGCAGTGCTTTGACTTTATCATTAAGCGATTGCTGACTCTTTGACATTTCCAGTGCTTTATAGTTTACGATACTTTATCTTTACGTAATACTCATCAATCTTCAGATCTTTCATATCCCATGACTACATATTACGCCCGGTTGAGGACGATGTACAATCCTGCTTCTTCGATTGCCATGACACCGATTTATCACCAAGAAATTGTAATGCTCTCAAGTACTTTTCCGTGAATCTAAGCATCTGCGTGATCAACGTCACGAAAAAGCTATTAGCTCAAACCCGAGAATCCTTTGGATACTAGATCCCAAAGTTAATGGTTCCCTTGATGTATCGGAGGATTATTTTAGCCTCGAGAGGTGGGTTTGATTGCTCTCGATCGATAACGGAGCAAAGATATCGGGAAACACAATATCAGTGCCTGCTAGTTGTTAGATACATGAGAGACCCAATGATACTACGGTATTTGGTAGGGTCCACCAATTTCCCATGTAAATCGGTCTAGTTTCTTGGTATGAGCCATTGGTGTGGCATAGGTGTCACGGTTTGCATTCAAATTTGTTTAGAAGTTCAAGGGCATATTTGGACTGACTTAAGAAAATACCACGGGGTGATTGATGAACTTGCATTCCGAGAAAGAATGTGAGTTCACCCATCATTGACATTTTAAAATGTTTTGTCATTAGTTTTGCAAAAGCATTTGAGTATTTTAAATGTGTTGACCCAAAAATGATGTCATCCACATAGATTTGAACGATTAAGATGTGAGCCCCGTGATATTGTATGAAAAGTGTAGGGTCGACCGAACCTTTGGTGAAATTATTGGCAATGAGGAAGGATGATAACTTTTCATACCACGCCCGAGGAGCTTGTTTGAGACCGTGAGAGCTTTGTTCGGTTTAAGCGTGATTCGAACTCGGATCAACGAATCCTTCCGGGTGGTGACAAAGACTGTTTCTTTCGATTGACCATTGAGCGGTTTTGGCGTCCATCGAAAGACCGTTATATTCATATGAGCGCGAATGCGAAATATCCTAACGACCTCAAGGCGAGCAACCGGAGCGAATGATTCTTGAAAGTCAATACCTCTTCTGTCTATAACCCTTAGCCACGGACGTGACTTATTTACGATTACGTTCCTTACGCATCAATTTGTTTTCCAAATCCATTTGAGACCAATGACGTAGACCCCTGTTGGTCTTTCAACCAATTCCCATACTTCAAGGCGTTTAAATTGATTGAGTTCTTCCTACATGGATTCAATCCGATTGTCTTTGGTCATTGCATCTTTAATGTTTTAGGTTCGATTGGCGGGACGGTGAGTGCATAAATGCAATGTTCACCATATGTGTGAAGACGTTGTCTCGTTACTGTTGGTTGATTCGGGTTACCAATAATATTCTCAAGAGGATGGTCTTTTGTCCAACGATGAGTGGAAGGTTGATGTTGATATACATTATGCAGTTGGGAGGATTCAAATGGTTTGTAGATGATTCCGCAACATCGGTGCAGCAGTTTCATTGGCAAACGGGTTGAAGAACGCATTTGGATCAAAATCTGCGGTGGGGTACTTCATTGTTCGAACATCATCATTTGGTTCGGCGTCGTTGGAAGCGTTTGTTCAACTGTTGTTGTAGAGTCAATTGGTGGTGCTTCTTCAACGATGGTTGTTGTAGCAGTGTATCATGTATTGGAATATGATCGGGTTGAGCAATGAAACATTGGATACACGAGCACGTTCATCAATATCATCACTAAGCGAGGAGCAAATAGCTTTTCCATTTGTTGATGAGTAAGTGGGGCTTGGTTCGGTGATGATGGGGTTTGAGGAAGTTTAAATGGTTGTGACGGGTTCCAAGTTGTTATGCTCATAAGCCATTTCGTAAGCTCATCGAAATTTGCATGAATCGTTTCCATAACTTTCGCTTAGTATGACGATTCGGATCCGGTAACCTTTAGAATTGTCACAGTATCAATAAAGACTCAATGTCGACTTTGGCTTTGAGCTTTCCAAAGTCATCACGATCATTATTTGGGTAGCAAAGGGATCCAAATACATGAAAGTGTTTGAGATTCGGTTTCGGTTGTGGATAAGCTCAAAAGGTGTTTTGTTGTGGCGTTTAGTAATCATTGATCCATTTTGAGTGTAGCATGCGGTTGATACGACACGCCCACAAGTAATCTGGAAGTTTAGCATTGATTAACATTGTTCTTGCAGCTTCCACTAACGTACGGTTTCATCTTTCAACAACTCCATTTTGTTCTGGTGTGCGTGCAATAGATGTTTGATGCTCAATTCCCACTATCTCATAAAATTCTCGAAGAGTTTGATTCACAAACTCAATTCCTTTGTCTGTTCTAATTTGTCGGACTGTGTTCCGGAGCTGAACTTGAATTTTCGTGAGAAAGGTGATGATCATCTGTGGAGCTTGATCTTTACTTTGAAGAAAGTAGACCCAAGTCCATCTTGAGTAGTCATCGACAATTACCAAGATGTAGCGTTTGCCATTAATCGTTTGCTCGCGCATCGGGCCACACAAATCCATGTGAAGAAGATGAAGCACATGCTGAGAACTGTGTTCCACCTTTGAAGGAAAGTGAGCACGAGTGCTTTTCCCTTGTTCACACGCTGAGCATAGGTGATCTTTAGAATATCGGAATCTCGGGAGACCTTCGACTAGTTTGTATCGAGCAAGGTTGGTTATGGTTTGTTGATGTTGCCTTTGAAAGTAGACAGATGGGAGATGAAGCAATCATGTCTTGCATGGAGATAGTGTAGAGACTTGAATTGCGAGTGCGGACATAAGATCGTTTCCTTGTAGATCACGAATGAAACAAGTTTTCTCCCGAAAAGCAACTTCCAAATCTCCATCACGAATTGACCTCACGAGAGCAGTTGTGACCGAGGCCTTCCACATAATAAACCACGCTAATTTTGATGTTTCCATTGATGTAATCTCCGTAGCCCATTATAGCTGCAAAGTGATCATTCCGAATCGGCGGTGCAATGAACTTTGCAATAAAGTTTGATAACAGTTTGAGATTGCTTGTCATGTGTCGGGAACATCCGCTATCAACAATCAAAGGATGATCAGTATCACACATTACACACATATGACACGGATGGAATAGAAGTAGATGTGGAACCCGAAGAGTTAGAGGTTCGAAGCGATTATAGTAGAAATACACATCAATTATTTTAGGTATCCATTTAAATCCTAGTGTATTGTGTATCCATTTCGCCATCTCCAACTAGTCTTTGCTTTTGTCTTAGTGAATGCACTAGGTGGTACTACGTTTCTTGGAGGTGATAATGGAGCTACAGGGGACACCAATGAGTTTCTTAGAATCTAAAGAGGCGGTTTACCAAGCACGGACTTAGAAGCATTAGTGGGCCTAGAGGTATTCCGTTTCTTAGGATTCCGTAAGCGAGACAAGATAGCTTTAGCAACACATTTATCATGACAATCGAAAGCATACTTTTACGACATATAACACAAGAAGCTTGGACTTAATATCAAAAGTACTTAAGGTTCGACATTCGTTACATCACTTTTTCCATTACATTTGTCGACGCAATATCTAAAGTGGGTGTAACTTGGGTCTTATTCAAAGTCCTAGGGTGTTCTTCTACTTGACATTCTTTATTGTTCTTTTCTTAGGTCGCAACTTCCTATTCTTCCTTGTATTGCTCTTAGGGTGTGAAGTGAGGGCGTTGGGAAAAGAGGCAACTATTCTGTTTCAAGTGGGGAAGCACATTAGTATCTTGTGATTTGTCAAGAGGCATTCTAGTGTCACTTTTTCTAAGTGTTACAGGTGCAAGTTTCTTAATGTTGCTAAGATGAACTTGTTCATACTTTCCTAACTTCTCCTTTAACTCAATGACAGTGTGCAACAAATCTTGATTTTCAGAACGAAGATTTCTAGAAAAATTCATTACGTCTTTAGTGTGTGCAAGATAATGATCAAGTTCGTTTGATGCTTCATCACGAGTCTGTTTGAGTAAATCAAATATGACAACATATTCCTTTTTAACTTTTGTAAGTTCTTGTTCATATTTTGAGATTTGACATTTCAAAGACGCGTTTTGATCATCCAGTTGCTCAAATTTTGGATTGCAACTGGTTGATTTTGATCTTGTTCATTGAAGACGACGTTTTTCATTTGAAATCTCGTTTAACAGTCGTTCATTTTCAACTTTTAAAGTCTCGATCTAATACACATTATCAGTATTCTCAACAATTTCAACAGAATCAACAGAATCAGCAAAGATATAATCATATGCATTTGCAAAAGAATGTAATAACACAACATTATGGATATCGGCCGAGATAACATCTTCCAAGATTCGATCAACATCTTTTCGTAACATTTTCTTTTACGTTTTGTATTTGAAATCGATGTTTCGTTTCTCGAAAACGATTTTCATCAATCAAGTTCCTTATGAAATTCCCTTTCCCAATACAATGCACAATTTTTCAAAATTTTAACATGGGGTAAAATTCTTTTCGAAAAATATCTCTTTGTTCTTGCGCTGAGGCGATTGAAAATGTTCAACTTTTATTTCGAATGAAATTCAATCTCACGTTCTAAAAGTTTGATGTCGAGTGAAAATGTCAAAATATCTAAGTATTTGACGATTTTCGGTTTTGAATTTACTTCAACGAGTGAAGGTAAAGGACCATAAATTTGTGCATAATTTGGTTGGGGAGCAACATTAGAAGACTCGAGACATAGGTGTGATAACCCGAGGTGTGTTAGAAGAATCTTTTGTGTGACGAAAGTGACGGCTTTTGAATAGTTAAATGGTTTGTTATAAACAACATTTTCTAATTTTGATCGACTCTCGTCTTACGCATCTAATTCCTCTTGACGATGATATTCAACAACACTCATAATGAGAATCATCAATTTTTATTCGCACTGGAAACTTGAGATTTGGTTTGAATGCTTTGTTTGAAAGCTTTGGTTTGTAATCGCAAGATTCGGTCCATATCCATTTGGATTGGGTTTTAAAGTAAACTTTTGAATAGTTGTGATTGACTCACCATGTTTATAAACAACATTTGAAACTCTTTGAGTTTGTTTTGTAAGCCGACAATTTCTTCAAGATAGTCATCTATTCGTTTAGTTCAATGCTTTTGTACGCAGAGAACTGCTTTTGACAAGTTAACAAATCAGCCTTGGCTTTTGAGTTTCAAAGTAAGAGCGTTAAATTGTTTTTATGTTCATGTTTCGGTTGTTATATTTGAGACAACAAAGCATTCTTGGATGCGGCTAGATCACGTATCTGTCGTTCTAATGATTTTTCGTTTTGGTGTGATTTAGCAAAAGCGGCTTCAAAACCTTGTTCACGTTTTTCTTGAGTTTTGAAAAAATTGAGTTGCCTTTTTAAGCATTCAATATCCCTGGTTAACAATGCATTTTTACTGTGTAATTGCTGATTTAGTGCACAACATTCTTCCATTCGGGATTGTTGGTCTTTAAGTAAGAGATCAACATCTGGATTAGGCAAAGGTTCAGCGTGTTCAACGTGAGTCACAACATGATCACTATTCAGATCCTCAAGTATGACCACGGAGTCAATTTGAGTATCAAAGGTAACCATAAGGTCATCTTGATCATCAAATGTAACTATGGGGTTTAGTTGAGAATCGTCAGAATGAGATGTGGACGGCTCATGTTGAACATTTTGAGCCTCGTCGGATTCAGATGTTGGCTGAGATATTAGATTAGTGATGAATATGGTTTGTTCGGTGCACGAGACAAGCCATTAGTGTCATACACTAGGCTGTGTCACTCATGTGGAGTTCGTGCATATGTGCCATCAACAAATTCGATGCATTAGCACGCAAGTCCTCCATATCATCATCCGAGTGCGCATACGCCATAAAGCTTTGTTCTTTGTTTGTGAGGGTTCCACCAGCTTCATCCTTAAGAGCCAAAAGTAAAGCCTCCTTGTGATAAGCACTGCCTCTAGTCCTCGGCTTTGGGCATGCATTAGCCAGGTGACCCTTCTCATTATAGTTATAGCAACAAAGACCATTTATCCCATTTTGAGCATTACCCTGTTCAACCACTTGAGCTCTCTGTTGTTGTGGAGCACCCATGTTATTCCTTCCCATAGAATTAAACCCTTGACCACCTCCCATCTGACGACCATAACCACGATTTTGAACTTCAACACGTCCATTATTCACAACAGCCTAATTTCTTGTGTTTGATAAGGAACGAATGCGATTGTTGGATTTGTTTGTATAACGGCTGAAGGCTTTAGCAATCATAACAAATCCTTGTTGCAATGCATCGAAAGCATCGGAGTCCTCATTAGCTTCACTGTAAAGTGCTTGATCATTGTTGTTGTTGTATGGAACCAATTGAGTTTGTTGAGATTGTTGCTGTGACGGATCATATGGTGTAATGGTTGCAGTTGGTTGAGGAGCGGGTTGAGGAGGATAACTAGTTTGAGCCCACAAAGCAAGTTGTTGATTATCCGGAAGTGACGGTGTGACCGGGAGTCCACGGAGAGCCCTTTCTTTGTCAACTTCTTTTTGGTGAGGCTTCAAATAGTCGTACAACAATCCGTATGTAGCATGATGAAGATTCTTAGCTTGACGGATGAAAATGACATACTTCTCCCAATCAGGACCAAGACTACTTAGGAACTTAGTATTGACTACAATTCTTGGCATGATGATGTTGTGTTTTTCCAAATCATTGATGATGTCTGAGAATCGATGATGATAAGACTCTGTTAAGTATCGTTTAAGCTCTAGGTTGTTTAAACCTTATCTAGGATTATCACTAAAGCACAAATAACAATGAACAATAATAAGATGCACAATGGAATAAATAAACTATCATTGTTATTACTAAGGTTTCTTCGTCATCATCATGTGTTCTACAAACACATCTCATTTCAATCCTAGATGATCAACTCTAAGGCGGTTACAATCTAACGAGGATCAATGATCCTTGAGGCTAAACACAATAAGTCGACTACATCAAAACACTAGGCATCCCACGCCTAGGTTTTCCCACATACACACACCTTTGTCGATGTTTACATTGTTTGACACATGTGTATAACCTCACGCACTCGCATCTCTTTATATACTAGAATGCTAGGGTTTACAAAGAGATAAATGTGAATATCTGAATATCTTCTTTAACAAGTAAATTGATCTTACGAATATTCTTTTCTTTGAAGTTGTCCTCCTTGTCATAAACAGTCCTTCATCTTTCATACTATTTTGTCTTATCAACTCAATTGTAATTCCCAACAGACTCTAATGTCTCTCCTGGTTCAATCATGAAGTGTTCATAGGCCAAGTAAATTTTGGATTCCATATCCTCTTGATTGAGTTCAGTGCCTTCCATGAGAAGATGAATATGTTCCCACATTGCTTTTGCAGTCTTTTGAGCATCAACACTTCGAAGGATTGGATTGGGTAATCCTAAAAGGATATATTGCATTGCTAGCTCATCATCTTTGAAATGTAGAAGTTCATCACCGTAAAGGTCGACATGATTGCAATGTTTGTGAGATCATCTCTTGGTGGAATAGCATTTGGATCTCCGGGTGTAACGACAATAGGCATCTGAAATGGACCTTCCAAGATGACCTTCTTTAAGAACTTTCCATGTGGCTTCTTTAGATCACAAAACCTAAAGAACCTAATTACCCATTGATCGTAGTTTTCGGGAGTGAGCATTGGAGGTCTATCAAGTGATCCTGCCTCATGAATGGATTGTTGGCTACTTAAAGCTTCACACATCTTTGCAAACCAAGACGGTTCCTTCATAGTATTCCTGGATGGATGTTGATTGTAAACGTTTGTGTAAGGTTGTACTTGAAGACTAGGTGGTGGTTGAACCATTTGTGGTTGAATTGCTCCTTGTTGTGGATAATGTTGTTGATTAAATTGTTGTTGATAAATTTGTTTTTGTTGATTGAATTGTTGATGTTGTGGACTAAGTTGTTGTTGTTGTTGTTGTTGTTGAGTATACGTATAAGGAAAGTAGTTAGAGTATGGTGGTTGAGACATATTGAAAACTTGTGTTGTAAAATGGATCTTTGTAGTCGAATGAAATGTTGTTGATGAAGTATCCTTAGGCGTAGAAACCAATGTTAGGCAAAGTAATGCTTAAGCGTAAAAACACCAAACTTACGCGTAAAAGTAATATTTACGCGTAGGATTAGCTTACGCGTAAGAATTGAGAAACACTAAGATTAGGCGTAAACTGAAAGTTAGACGTAGAAAACTTATGCGTAAGATTTGCTTATGCGTAAGACAAGGCTTAGGCGTAAGATAATGCTTAGGCGTAAAGAGTTCTACGCGTAAGTTTGAGCTTATGCGTAAAATTAGGGTTTTGCCCAAATATCTTTTACACTATCACAGTTTAAAAGATATCCAAAGTTGAAGTGTTTTCAGGCTTATCCAAGCAAGAAAAACACTGAGTAAACCAAGAAAACTGAAGATCAAGCCACGGTTATCGTACGCGTAACTTTAGGGTTTTGTTACGCGTAGGATTTTCCAAAACTGAGATTTTAGCCCAAAGTGTTTCTAAACCAGATTTTTGTGATGAAACGACTTCAATATCACCAAAATAACACAAAAGTGTGAAACTTGATGATCCAAAACTTATAAACACGTTACGCGTAGAAATGAACACACGTTTGAAATCAAGCTTAAAACCAATGAAATACAAGTAAAGTTTGAAACTTTTGCCAAAACTTAAATTTTAACACCTAAAACCTTGAAAGTACAAGAATCTTGGATTGGAAAGTGTAAAAATGAGTTTTAAGCGTGAACAAGTTTGTAAACCGAGACTTAAGACCAAAACAACTTCAAAAACAAAAACCTTTTCACCCAACTATTTGGCGAATGATACCATTGTTAGGTTCCCATATTTGTAACACAAGCCTCAATATGAAGAAAGAAAGATAAGATGATTGGATGAACAAAAACACAAACACGTATGATATTTGAGAAGAGTTATGCGAAGTAGTGATAAATGAACAACCAACCTTCAAGTGAGGGTTTACAAGGATTATTTATAGGAGGAGCTAGGGCAACACTACTAGCATCCTTCATTTCTTATGGGCTTGGGCCAAGGCTCATGGGCTTTCTACATAAGCCTTGGCATGATAACTAACATAAAATCCATAATTAAGCTAACTATTACATATTAATTACTAACACTTGAATTCTAGTTTATGAGTGATTCCAACAATATATATATAGGGTAAAGTTAAAATAAAAAAACAAATATCCGTAAAAAGAATAATTTTTTCTTTTTTTAATTCTCCAAAAATTCTAAAAAAATTTCACAAGATCGGGTATATGCATAAAACTTTTGTGAAAACATTTTTTATAATTTTGAGTTTTGATACGTTTTTTTAATGCACAAAAAGCAATTTTGATACGCAAAAATTTTGATGCACCAAATTTTCAACTTGTTTTAGTTAGATGCGCAATGTTATTTTGATGAAAAAAGTTAAAAGAAGTTGGGTGCAAAACCAATTTTGATGCACAAAAAAGCGATTTAATGCGCAAACATATTTTTCATAATTTTTTGGAAAAATATCCACTTTTAGAAAAAGTTTTCACAACTTTTCTTGCACCATCATAACAGATCTTGTGGAATGTTTTGGGAATTTTTCGAGAATTTTGTTTGAAAAAAATCATTTTATCTTTTTACGGATATTTATCTTTTTATTTGATCTTTATCCTATATGTGTATATATATATATATATATATATATATATATATATATATATATATATATATATATATATATATATATATATATATACATATATAAGACTACACATGCCACATGTATAATGGTTACTAGGCATTTTAATGATGACATGGCGCCACATGTATAATGCTTACTAGGCATTTTAATGATGACATGGCGCCTCTATGATGAGGTGTAAATGCCACCCTGACACTACATCCGGTTACACTATAAAAAAATTATTGTAGCTTGCAAGATTCGAACATGGGTTTAGAGGTTCAAAGCAAACGCCTCAACCAGTGGAACAATCCACATTTTGTGATACGAAGTCTTATTTCCAAACTGGTATTCTTTCAACAATATTCTCATCTTCCATCATGCTAACATACCGTAAACCCTAATAACTCGGTTATGATTCAATGCCAGTCAACCATTTTGTTCAACCTCCCCCCTTTTCACTCCGCATTTCCAAAATCAATTCCATCCAAGTATCAAAACGCGTCATTTAATTCAAAATACATATTCACCAAATGAATACCATGTAAAGATCTATTTTTTGGGGGTTTGATTATTTTATTTTCAAAAAGATACGAATGGCATAATATTATCTCCAAATCATAGTCCACCATTTCACTCGGCATTTCAAAACTCAATACTCAAAGTAGCAGTTTAAAGAAGGCCTGGGTTTGACTCTTTGTTTTTATTATTTATTTTGATTCAATTTTGTTTTTTTAATTGATTTGTTATTCAATGTTGTGGTATGCAATAATTTTGTTATCTGGCCTTTATTTATTTGAGGTATCACTTATAATTTTTAGAATGAATCAATATCCGTAAAATTTTATGTTAATTGATATGGGTGATGGTCATCACATTATATGTTGTGCTTAACGAAAGAGTATTTATTATCTCGTAATGTTTGTTTAGCACTTTGTGACTAGTCGATATATGACAATATAATATGTAATGTTTGTTTAGTCGCAAACAAACAAATTTTATTATCTTTGTGAATGTTTTCAAACCATCGACAACCTAAATGCTTTGTATGATATTTTATAAGAATCCTATGTACAATCACTTTGATCGTGATAATGATCCAATGTTGGACAACATCTCTGTTCAAGGTAGATGTATCTCTATTTGGCATTCGCATAAGCAATGAAGCACACAATCCCTATAGTCTTGACTTGGGTCTTCAAAATGCCCAAGTATGTACGGTACTTGATTTCTTAATTTACATGTAAACTGCAAATATTCTTTACTAATAATAACTATCATTTGTATTTCGAATGACACGATTCAGATCTACATAAAAAGATTTGATGTTCGCTTTTCAACCATTGTTTAAAGAGGGGCAGTGCTACTTTATTTCAAACTTTGGAATTGCCGAAAACATTGGTAGGCTACCACTGTTGCCTCACAAGTATACACTCAATTTTTTCAGAGCGAACCAAGTGACTAGAGTTCTCTCTTTTGATAACAACGTGAATCATTTCATTCTTGAGCCATTCAATAGTTTATTCGACGGCAACCGTCATTACCATGACCATGACTCCATTGGTATGTGTTCTAAAAACACTATTCCAAACTTTAATTTCATACATAACGAAGATTTATTTACAAGCATCTTTTGTATAGATGTCATTGGGATGGTAAGTAATTTAGTTTATTTTTTTATATTTAATTACTTTAGATTGATGTAACAGTTACCTATATTCAGGAATTGTTATTCACACTTATATATTTGTAATTTTTGTAGTGTCTTTCGGAGTACAGGATCGTGCTGGCTATGACTCGACTCAAATGGTTGGAGGCATTCGTGAGTGTGAACAGGTTGGTTACATATCCATACGTTTTACATTCATATGTTTCACATGTCTTGAACACACACCATCAAGTTATTTATAAGCATTCGCATTTGTTTTTTATTATTTTGAAAGAAAAGCAGTGGACTTAGTCAATTGATGCATAGTCATATTTCGATGACCACCATGAAGCGCACTTTTAAGTTGTTGATATACTTCTATAGGTTCTCAATCGATGCATAGTCATATTTGGATGAGTTATATGTTAGGCTATGAATTAAGCAAAGTGAGTTGTATGTTAGGCACTACACGACTAAAGGTTGCTAAAGACTTCGTCAAGTGTGTTCTTTATTTATTTGATAGTCCAAGAACCCGTAATACTTTGTTGCATTTTGTATATGACTAATAACAGTTGAAGTGCATTTGGAAATATCTAAATATTCCATTTTGTATATGATAGATAATGAGTAATAGTGTGGGAGACATAGGACTATAAATTGGTTCTCAAAATCTCAAAGTTTGGAATCTTAGCATCTTTAGGTAAGTAAAGTTTTTAGCCATTCAAATTTAGATACCTTTAGGTTCACCATTCTCAAAAGTTCTATAAAATGAATACAAGTTGCTTTAGTGAAAGATCATGGTGTGTACGTAAATCACGTAATTTGGAGCCCGGTGGTTCGTTGTTTGGTAAGTCCTGCTAATTTAGTGTCTGCATGGTAATTATCCTTGCACATTTGTGATACAAATTGGTCTTTTATATCATATGGTGTAAAGTCATAGAATCCAACTGGTTCTCCCAAAAATACGTATTGCTTGAGATATCGATCTTTGTTAAACATGGATAATACATACTTTTTATTGTGCCTATGCTCTACATATGGTCCATCATGCGCTTCTATCTTCTTTCACCCTATTTGAATGATTGTTTCGTACTCTACTCTCTTTTATCATGCCTAAATTTGACTATCAGTTCATATAACATCTCTTTAAGGTAGCATTGCTTATTCATTTGTGGCATTGGGCGTGATAATTCTTTATGCAAGTCCTGTTCGGCGAATTTTTCGGTAAGATGAATATGCTGAAACCGAACACGCCTCCTGTTTTGACTCGTCATTGGTTTTGGTGGCGTATCTTGTACAAAAACATATAGGTACTTCTATACTAAAATATATAGATACTTATAGCTTAATTAAGTCAAGCAAAGTTTTGACATCCAAGTCTCTATATAACAAACTTGCGGGTAATTGACAAAACTTTATCTGCATAGGAAGTGGCACATAAAGCAAGGTTTTGAAATGATGGACACGAACAAGCGAGGGGAGATAAATTTTGATGATTTGAAGTCCAGGTTGCAGAATCTTAGGGATCAAATTGCTGATGCGGATCTTTAAATACTTATGGAAGCGGTAAGTTTCTAAAGTTCTCATAAATATGGTCTATGTACTTAAGGCGTTAGTATGATATGAGGTCCAAGGAGACGCATCTTCCTTTTGTATAGGTTCTATATTTTAACCCATGTGCCCTTTTCTACTACACTTCTTAGATATACTGATGTTATAATAAAATGATACAACATTTGCTGTAAGAATGTTTGTGTTATGGGAAAAAAGTTATCTGTTTTAAGGTATTTTTTAAATATTTCATATAGATGCTATTGGATAAGTTATTGAATGTGGCGATCTTCAAGTTTAGGATCAAACGCGAAAACAAAGTTACACTTTTATTAGATAAGTATTGTGTTTTTCAAGTTATAAGTTATTGAATAATTTTTTTACAAATTGCATAAGTAATGGCATTTTTGCTTTTTATTGTGTAGAGTAATCATAAAAAGAACCTTGTGAGTTTAAGTCACTTAATGGAGTAAAAGTGATGGTAAAGAATGAAATTTCAATCTACTCGAAACAAATGAATAATCCAAGTCGCAACTTCTTGAATATTAAAGGTAAACTCATTAAACATCCAAAACATTTTCTTTTCTAATTCGTTTGACTTATTTTTGGTTATTGCATAATAAATTTTTCTTTTCGACCCGTTAGACATATTGGAGGATTATCTCATTTTTCTGAATGTTTCCTTTCCCGAACCAAAAACTATGCGAAATGATGTAAATAGTGAGCACAATTTATATGGAGTCCTTGCTATTTGTAGCATACATTTGACTTCAAAGAACCAAACACCCCACGAAGTGCCAAGCAATCACCATGACAAGAAGCAAACAGTGACATCGCTGATAGTGAATAATACACAATGGCCTGATCGAATTGTAGGCGTATGATTGCACTAACACACTTGATAGGTAAATAAACTTCCTTTGAAAAGTGGCTAAGCCTCATCGATTTTAAGATCATTTAAAACAATGTTCTTTGATAGTGCCTTGATTTTACATTTAGCAATGAAGATGTCATTGTTGGTTCAAGGTTTGTATTAGCCACATTTGAATAAGAGTTACTAGAATTCAATGTCAATAAAGGTGCGTTGATCGTGTCCTCGATACTATCTTTGATCTGCTACTTATACCAGGTTTTTATAGTCCTAAATACACCACCACCAACTTTTTAGCATCTATTAGATAAGACAAGCATTACTAAGAGTTGTGAGATGGACATCTCGGGCAATGGGTCAAAACATGTAGGTTTGAAACAGTTTTTTAACAAGTTTAAATTGTCCGAAGATGGGTTTACATAGAAAAGATTTTTATTTTCTTTTAATATTATTATTTATCGTGTTAAGTATTACCAAAACAAAAAATTCTGAATGATAATTTTAAGAGATACTACACATTGCAATAGAGCAGGTTGTGTTTAAAATGTATAAGTGGTTAGAAAAATATTATTATTCAAGTATTTAGGGAGGTAAAATAACTATAGAATCTGTGATTAGTTTGAATAAACAACATTGCAACTACAAGTCATAACACTATTTCTGATGTTTCGTATTGTTTTGGTTCATTTTTTCACACTTTTTATTGTTGTTTTTTTACATATATTACATGAATGCTTTATTTTTCTCAATATCGTGTTTAAGATATTTTGCGTCATTCATTATTTATCTACGTCCGGTTAGAATTCGTCAAGTAAATTTTATGAAGCTAGCCCGCCCATTCGGGCGGGCTATGAAGCTAGTCTAATATATGAAAATACTTTACCACCAAATAAAGCACAACATTAAATTTTAATATTAAAACACATAGCACTAATGTACAAGAGCCAATGCATCCCTTCAATATCTCATGTGCGCATCATGTGACTGATTTTCGTACCCTTCCTTCTCACGTTTCATCATTGCCAGTCAAACAAAATTGATATCAATCGAGATTTTTTCGTCACAAATTTGGAAACTCATTAAAACCTTCAATTATGCGTTTCAATTCATTCAAATGGAAATGAAACCTATCTCTACTATGGCAACACAACTTGCAAATTGATTTCTCTACTACATATAAACAAATGGAAATGAAAAATCAAACCACAAGTTTCAAGGTTGATTTATTGAATTATGTCGCCGGATCTGTGTAGCCGCCGCCGGATCTTTAAGGTTTGTTTGTTTTTTTAGTTTTGAGGTTCTTTATTTATTGATTTATGTGTATTTTTTTAATTATATATTTAAGTGTTTTTTTTAATCTTGCCGGAATTTGTGTAGATTTCGCCGCTCCATTCTTCATTATAAACAAACTATATAGGAGTAATCCCTTATTTTTCTGCAAAAACACTCTACACTGTTAAGATCTCTAATCCCTCTCTAAATCAATTTGTGCCTAATTTTATCAAAATTGAAGAAAAAAGAAAAAAAAAAGGTTTTGTATCACTTCAGAGATCAAGATGACTAAGAAGATTGTTGCCAACACAATGAGATTGCATGTAAGTGGTTTCATTTAAGCGTGTTTTGGAATAAATATCTTGTGGAAAGTTTGTATTTTAATTTTGTTTTAGGATTTCACTTTTGTTTTTACAATAGATTTCTTTTGAAGGTTTCAATTTTACATTTAATTGTGGGTTTCAATAATTTATCATCATTGAGTTATGCTCTTTTGTAACAGGATAGATGAGGAGTTCGAAGGGCTTTGTTTGTGAACTGGAAGCGAAGTCAAGAAGGATATGGCCTCGGTTTAAGATATTTTTTGTTTGTAAATTGATTTAATTGTGTGTTTCAGATTATATGAAGTTATGGAATTATGCTTATGTTTATCGATATGAATTTGAGATTGTTTGTTTTTACAGGCGAGTAGGAAGATGATGGGATGATGAAGAGTCGAGGTTGGAATGAGAAGAGCGAGAGAAATTGATGTGGGATTTAAGGTAGTAGTTTCGTTTTTGTTGCAATTCTTATGACATTGATTAAGTTTTACATTTTTTTTAAATTCATTGCATTTTGTGATGGTTAACATGAGAATGTAATTTTGTTGCGAATTATTAACATGAGAATGTAATTTTGAATTTTGTTTATTTAATTCTTTTATATGATTGGTTGTAGGAGTTTCTTATCATGGCGATTGTACCGGTGGGACTACGTGTGTGGCAAAGTGGCGAATTAAGCCACAAATAGTTTCCATCGGTGCTTCCGCAAGAGTTCTACATTTATATCGTTTCCTCGGTGAGTACGGCTCTTCTTGTTTGAAGTTGAACTCTGTGTTTGTTGACTTATAAGTTTCTTAAAAGTGGCCTTATCCAATATTTAGATATTTTTAAGAGCATTTGGTTTTATGCATCCGTGTTCTTTGAATTAGAGTCATGTTTCGTTCATGTGAATTAAAGATTCTTGGCTAATTAGTGATTCCATTTGAATAGTGAACCGACGCTTCAATTTTTGCTTGAACCCAAGAGTGGATGGCGCAATGTATTATAAGGAGGGTTGTTGCTTCTACTTCTTGGCTTCAAACCCGTGTATAGGTGCACTTCAATTGCTAATGGAACTTAGTGGTGCTTGGATGTGATTAATTATAGGACTCACTATTATGATCCAATGCTTCATACGAACTTAATGGTTCCAAGTCTTTTCGAGTTTGAGCTTTAAACCGATTTTATGTAATCAACAACTTCTAGCTCGAGGTAGGAAACTCCTCAAATGCACTGTAATGGTACATACCTTACTTTATTCTCATTCAACATTTTCCACTCTTGCTTGGATGTCTAAACATATCCTTCGATTTATCGCTTCAAGTTCTTATCTGAGTATACAACTATACCGATGACTTTTATTGCTCTAGGTGATTCATTAGATACATATGATTGAATATGATGATGCTTTGCTCGTAATTGAAAGGGTTCTGAACTTTTGGGTGTAAATGATCTCCTGCGTTAGTGATCGGGATCCCGAATGGTGGCATGTACGGTAAATAAATTGATATATCTTATTTGACATTTTTAATTGTTATGCTTTAATATAGTATGTATCGTATTTACATGATGCATTTTCCGCTAATAGATTCAAACTCGTAAAAGATTTCCAAAGCACTGTGGAAAGCTACTACCAAGGTGTGAGACATGAGCATTCTATGTATCTTCATTTTGGAAATCTCATTCTTTAATATAAGTTGATTTTCATTGACGAGTATATTTTTATCAATAAACTTGTATGGACATAATTTGGTTTATGGGTTGGCGGACAATGGGCGATGGTGGCGCTATCTATATCTTTGGGTCAACCCATGTATGGGTTGATCACAATTCTAATTAATGCTGATGGACTCGTGGATGCGTCATGGGCTCAACTCAATGACCATTTCAAACAATTACTTCACTCATCACAACGAGGTGTGTAACTCTTAATTAAAGTAATTGATTAACCCTTTTCCGAAATATGATATCGATGCATTTAAAGCAGTGATATTATTGCCACCGTGCATTCTCTAATGTAATGAATGATAGGAAAAAGTGGCATTCGGCTTAAGAGGGTGGCGAAGGTCACGATGATGAACTTGTAACAAGGTCCTGTGAGGTTTTATCAATATAGTTGAGGTGAGGAATCTAGCATTAAATATCGCATCGCAACTAATCGTAGCTTCTTTGTTCCATACTTGATAAACTTTTATGAAATAGAAATCTTATTTCCATACTTGAGCAAAGAAGATACTTACGACCATAAATGTAATATGTTTACCATCTCCTTTTGTTTTCCTTGAATAAAACTAAATTTGACAACATCACGCCCAATGTTTTTGACTTTTGGTTTTGATTGATGGATATCCTCTAAAATGCATATACTTTCTTATTGGACCTGTTGCAACATTATATATTTATTTGCACTTATATGCGGCTTATTTAAGGGTGGATGTAAGTTAAGTTAACAAGTGGACTGATTTTTAAACAACACTTATATTGTTATAGTCATGTGCTTGATTTTATTTTTGTAGGCTCAAGTTTGTGATTTCATACGTGATGGGAGTCTACAACCGCAATCAAGGAGTTAAAAATATTGAAAGCTTTGACTTGGGTTACTATACCTATTAGCTCTTTTGGGTCAAGGGTTTAACCCGTAAATAGGTTAAATACCAAGAATGACGGTTATAGCTTCTATTCTGCTCGAGAGTGAAAGTGAAACAAAAGATGTAATTTCTTCACCTACAATGCTTTTACTGTATGGTTCTCATTGCTAAATATTGTGGGTAATGAGACAAACTAATAATTGACATTCGGTGAATAATTATGGTCTCACGTCTATGTATTTCGGTGGTTTGAATGCTAACATTTGACACATTTTAAATTCTAATTTTACTATTAGTTATGAAATTAGTTTATGTTTGAACACTCATTTATATGTGTAGTACTTAATGTTTATAACTTTAATTTAGGTTGAATTAGAATGTCATCTATCGTACTTAATGTTGGTGATTTACAAATTGGGTGCAATGTGTGAGGACATGATTAGTCTCAAGTCGGTTTTATAGAGGCAAATAGTTGTAGTGATATTTGGTTACACAAACACTTGACCAAAATATCATTACAACTATATGCCGCTATAAAATCCTGCTGCTATGCACGAGTACTGGCTATTAAACTCAATGCATACATTTGCTCTTTAAGACTATCAAAGGTGGAAAAGATAATACACCGTTGTTTATTATTCTAATAGTTGCAAACTATATTGTTTATCGTATGAGACATATTAGTTATTTTTTATTTCAATATTAATGGAACTTATTTACGTTCATTGTTGTTAGTTGATTTATTCACACAAATATCTTTTTAATGAACAATTTCTATAAAAATCTCCGTTATTCCACGGGTCTATAAGAAGTTTAAAAGTGTAATAAGTGTTGAATAATCTGTCAAACCTTCTCTCTCTAAGAATCTCATATATTATACTAGCTTCATGACCCGCCCAATGGGCGGGTTCGCTTTATAAAACTGTTTGACGAAATTATTTTCGCGTAAAATAAATAATGAATAACAGCAAATGTGTTAAACAAAAAAAATTGGAAAACCATAACATATGTAAAAAGAACGATCATAAGTATGTATCATGACAAATAAATTACATGATGGTTATTCATATGGGAAATAAACCTTCTTTGTACACAATGTTTGTTGTGTAGTTAGTGTTAAAAAAAATAGATTGTCAATATTCATATACGAAATAAAACTTATTTGTACACGACATTTGTTATTGAGTTTGTGTATTCACCCTCCTTATCACAACAAAGCACCTTCAAGTAAATACAAGAAATATGTTAAACAAAAAAATTAGAAACAAAATTACAATGTTCATATATTATATGTAACAACTTTGATAATGTGGCTAATCATCTAATTTAAGTGAGATGTGAATAAAATAGACATTCTAATATATGGATCCTCGAGAATGTGGCTAATTATCATATTTTAAAGAGATGTGAATGAAAATAGATATTCTAATATTTGGATCCTCTCTTCTGGTCAAGTAAGAAACGTAGAAAGAAAGAACGTATTCAAATCGTTATTGTCATTAAACTTCTTTTTCATTCATTTGAGTAACATTTGCTTTATTTTTATTATTGAGATGCCACTGTTATATTATCCTTTACATGTATTTTTGCAAATGCAAAGAGCTAATATTCTCGATCGACGTAATCCCCAATAAACAATTAGTTAGTGTCCGGGCACTGCAATTGAAAAATGAACCATATGAAACTAAACTGCCCTTTGCCCATTGATATCACCACAGATGGTCACATGACTTCCTACCGGCTACATTTAAATTGCAAGTCTTATAATTCAAAGTTCACGAAAAGATGAAATATAATATATCATGGTCACATGACTTCTTAATGGTATAGATAGATCATGAACTTCTGCATAAAGATGAAATGTAATATATAGAAGTTTAAATTGCAAGTGTTATAATTCAAAGTTCCTAATTAGAATCATAAGAGTCTAAAAAATTCAATTTTCATTGAAGGAATAAACAATAATATCCATTTATGATGAGCCATACTAAAGATTTACATGATCACCTACGAATAATTCCACTTTTTATCACACTAAGTATCTATCAAATAAGTGCTTGAAAAGGCTAAGAAGCCATTATATTCAGCTTGTAAGCTTATTGACATGAGCCAACGAATTCAAATAAGCCATATGCTCATAAGTCGAAAAAGTGAGTCAGAATAGCTTAATCCAAACAACACCTGAAATTGAACAACCTGCTTAACCTTTCATAGCAACTTTTAGTGCCAAAACCCTCTACACATTTTTACATCTCTTAATGGTATATGAAAGTATGAGGATTAATATAAAATATGTTTTGAATGGTTCCATTCATAGCTTTTCTTTAGGCCTTTTGTTAAATCATTGGTGAGCTTTTCTTTAAATATCGTTGTTTTCCTACATTTCTATACTCATTACACCACTTTTCGTTCTTGTTGCACCATGTAATTGGCGGGATATCAAGGTTTCTAAATAGTCAAGATAAACAACACCTTAAATATGCTTTAGACTATCTATATTTCCGTCATTAACCAAAAGATTGTAATGACATTATATAGACCTTTACCACTCAAAGCTACCGGTGTATCTCAACGTAAATGGTCTAGTAACGTTACCTTTCAAAATCATCTAGCATCATTTTAGTTCCAAGATTTCGCTATCGCCGTCATATTCTACAAAACATTCTCGAATCGCATACATTTTTGCATAATCTAGATAATCCCGCCTAAAGCATAACAAATGAAAGATAAATTCCATGTAAGATGAAGTCAAAATCAACATCAGTTATTATGCAAAAGCCCAAAACCATTTTTAATCTAGAAACATGCTTTTTAGAAGTTGTAAAGTGTAAGCAAAATTCAAAGGCACAACAGATGGTAATACCTAGAGTAAATTAAAACGTTATATTACCTTTGAGAGCGGATGTTTCCCTAGTCGTGTTCACCTCGGTTACATTGCTTGGATGGTTTCTCATACATGTGATTCCAAACATGTATGTTGTTGAAGCAAGTCTGCAACTGAGGTTTGCAACTATCTCGTATTTGGTTATAAGAAATGATGTGCAACAGTTGTTTAAAGGCTTGTTGCGGCTTCTTGTAACGGTGTCATCCTATAGCAAAAAGCTTGTGGCTAACTTTTTGCAAAAAAAAAACTTGGTCTTGTAACTTTGTCATCCGGTAGCTGTTAAGCTTCGTCTTGAACTTTTCGCGGTTAACAACCTTGTATCCAAAAATGCAGCAAAAAGTGTATCATGTAAGCAATAAAATTCTTTGATGCAACTGTTGGTTTTAAAAGCTTGGTCTTCTAGCTGTTGATGTTAGCCACAACTAGCGATGTTTAAATGCTTTTGCAACTTTTAGGACTTCTAGCGGTGATGCTACTATGCGTAATGATATAAATAAGCTTGCACGATTGAAATACTAAAATTTGCCTCTTGTAATCTTCATTGCCGTAATAGCGGATTGATTGACAGATGAAGCAATAGTCACATAGACTCGCTAAGCGCAATAGTCACATAGACCGATAGCGGATACTAAGTGGGCGTTTGGATGATGCGCTTTGAAAGATATTATTTGATAAAAATATATACATCGGACTAAAAAGGAAATTAGCATGTTTAAAATTGGGACATGTCTATGTGTGAGTGTTTGGTGAATTCTTATCATTAAAGATTTTTAAACGAAATGACCGAAAAGGAAAATATGAGAAGAAAAGTAAATAGAAATCTTGTGAAATAAAGTAGCGATGGGTTAAGGGTAGGTATATAGGTAACTTCTTCTACCCTTAGACATGTTGTGCTTGCATGGGTACAAATGTGAAATCAAGCAGAGAAAAAATAATACCTTCATCACGGCACCAAAAGCATAATCAACGGTTTCATTATTCTCAAACATGTTAGGATGCTCTCAACAAAAATTTAGATGATCACGACACTCTAATATCACAATTATGTGAAATACGCTGTGAATCAGTTCCAGAGTCACATAAAACTTGATGACAATAATAACTTCTAAGATATGACATCGTGTTGGCAAGAACTGCCAAAAGAGAGCTTCATGACGATTTCCTAGTAATGTATGAATTAACTTACCTCGGAAAGTTGAACAATAACATAAGTTTGGCTAGGAGTGTAAACATCTTCAACATCAGGAACTATGAGCATTAATGGTTGCAACAACAAAACTGAAAACTTGATCAGAAACAACAATATTATTGCTCATTAAAGAAATAGTTTAATATGGACCATATAGGAAGTAGATCCAGTCCTCCTCATAAAAAACAATCATCTAAAAAATAACAATTCATCTAAAAAATGTCAAATAAAAAGTTTAATATGGACCATATAGGAAGTATATCCAGTCCTGCTCATTAAAAAATAATCATCTAAAAAATTAAAATTCATCTAAAAAATGCCAAATAAAAAATTTAATATGGACCATATAGGAAGTAGATCCAGTCATACTCATAAAAAACAATCATCTAAAAAATGCCGAATAAAAAGTTTAATATGGACTATAGGAAGTAGATCCAGTCCTGCTCATTAAAAAACAATCATTTAAAAAATGCCAAAAAGTTTAAAATGGGCCATACAAGAAGCATATCCAGTCCTGCTCATTAAAAAATAATCATCTAAAAAATAACAATTCATCTAAAAAATACCAAATAAAAAATTTAATATGAACCATATATGAAGGAGATCCAATCCTGGTCATAAAAAACAATCATTTAAAAAATAACAATTCATCAAAAAAATGCCAAATAAAAATTTTAATATGGACCATATAGGAAGTAGATCCAATCCTGCTCATAAAAAACAATCATCTAAAAAATAACAATTAATCTAAAAATGCCAAATAAAAATTAAATATGAACCATATAGGAAGTAGATCCATCTCCGCTCATAAAAACAATCATCTAAAAATAACAATTCATCTAAAAATGCGAAATAAAAAGTTTAATATGGACCATATAGGAAGTAGATCCACTCCTACTCATAAAAAACAATCATATAAAACTAACAATTCATCTAAAAAATGTGAAATAAAAAGTTTAATATGGACCATATAGGAAGTAGATCCAGTCCTACTCATAAAAAACAATAATCTAAAAAATAAAAATTCATCTAAACAATGCCAAATAAAAAATTTAATATAAACCATATATGAAATAGACATACCCCGCACATCAAAACAATAATTTAAAAATAACAATTCATCTAAAAATGCCAAATAAAAATCTAATATGAACCATACAGAAGTAGATCCGTCTTACTAATAAAAAACAATCATCTAAAAATAACAATTAATCTAAAAATGCCAAATAAAAAGTTTAATATGGACCATATAGGAAGTAGATCCGGCTTTGCTCATAAAAACAATCATCTAAAAATAAATATTCATCTAAAAATGCCAAATAAAAGTTTAATATGGACCATATAAGAAGTAGATCCGATTCACCCATTAAAAACAATCATTTAAAAATAATAATTCATCTAAAAATGCCAAAGAAATAGTTTAATATGAACCATATAGGAAGTAGATCCAGGTTCGTCATTAAAACAATCATCTAAAAATAACAATTCATCTAAAAATGCAAAATAAAAGTTTAATATGGACCATATAGGAAGTAGATCCGATTGCCATCAAAAACAATCATCTAAGAAATAACAATTCATCTAAAAATGCCAAATAAAAGTTTAATATGACCATATAGGAAGTAGATCTAGTCCGCTTCATAAAAAGAATCATTTAAAAATAACAATTCATCTAAAAATGACAAATAAAAAGTTTAATATGTACCATATACTGATAGAACCGGATTCATCAAAAACAATGACTTAGAAAATAACAATTAATCTAAAATGCCAAAGAAATAGTTTAATATGGACCATATAGGAGTAGATCAAGTTCTCGCTCATTAAAACAATCATATAAAAATAACAATTCATCTAAAAATAAAAGTTTAATATGGACCATATAGGAAGTAGATCCGGCTTACATCATCAAAAACAATCATCTAAGAAATAATAATTCATCTAAAAAATGCCAAATAAAAAGTTTAATATGGACCATATAGGAAATGGATCCAGTCCTGCTCATCAAAAAGAATCATTTAAAAAATAACAATTCATCTAAAAAATGACAAATAAAAAGTTTAATATGTACCATATACGAAGTAGAACCAGTTCTCCTCATCAAAAAACAATGACTTAAAAAATAACAATTAATCTAAAAAATGCCAAATAAAAAGTTTAATATGCACCATATAGGGAGTAGATCCACTCCTGCTTATCAAAAACAAACATCTAAAAAATAACAATGCATCTAAAAAAATGCCAAATAAAAAGTTTAATATGGACCATATAAGAAGTAGATCCATTACTGCTCATAAAAAACAATCATCTAAAAAATAAAAAATCATCTAAAAAATGCTAAATAAAAAGTTTAATATGGAGCATATAAGAAGTAGATCCAGTCACGCATCAAAAGACAATCATTTAAAAATAATAATTCATCTAAAAATGCCAAAGAAATAGTTTAATATGGACCATATAGGAAGTAGTCATATTACGCTCATTAAAACAATCATCTAAAAATAATAATTCATCTAAAAATGCGAAATAAAAGTTTAATATGGACCATATAGGAAGTAGATCCAGTTCTGCTCATAAAAAACAATCATCTAAAAAATAACAATTCATCTAAAAAATGCCAAAGAAGGTTGTTATTTCTGATGCCGATAGTAATTTATCAAAGACTATTACAAATGTAGTCTACAAAGAGGTTCTTCTCGGTTTTTGATCAGTTATCAACAGGTATGTACGGATGTTCATATAATGCGATATGCATTTGTTTTTTACATGTTTTATCATTGACACAAATGTTTTACTTACACATTCTTTTTATGCATTATTAGGTTCTCGACGAATTTTTATTGGCTTACCACTTTATCAACTTCCAACTACATACGCTTTCTTTTGAAGGCTGTCAAGATTGAAGACCACGTGAATGGCTGTTTATTACATTATTACTTACAATAATTGTACTCTATATTGTACTTGACTTATGACTTCATATTAATAAATAATGATTCACTATTTGTTTCTTTCATTATTTTTCTTATTTTGTTTACATACTAATTTTTCATCTTACTTCATATTAATAAATAATGATTCACTATTTGTTTTCTTTCATTATTTTTCTTATTTTGTTTACATACTAATTTTTCATCTTATTACTTTTATTATCATCTCATTTATCTTTTTTTTAAAAATAACCCGTGTCAACGGGTCTTATAAGCTAGTTATATATAACGGGAGAGACATTTTCACAAACGCCACCTCAATGCCATGTAATTCAATTTAATGCTCATAATTATTTGTTGTCCCCATAAGCAATATTTTTATCCACATAAGCAATATTTTTTAATTTAATTAGCTATTATTTAATTTTGGATTTTTTATTAATTTTCAAATTGACATTCATAAAATCCGAATTTAATTTGTACAAAAATACATTATGCTGGATTCGAACATGGGTCTATTAGTTCACAAACAAACATGTTACCCACTAGATCAACTTACTTTTTGAGTTATACCCTGCAAAATAAATGTATAATGCTTATCAAGTATTAATGATACATATATTTTCCTTAAATATAGTTCCTAATAACTATAAAACCTATGCATGACACTTTTTAGGGTTTTTGTTTCACTCATAAAAGGTACGGCTCTTCTCCCTCCAAACCCTACTGATGTATTTCTTTTGCAGTGTCTTTGGAGGTTAAGCTTCTTATTACTTATCCCGATCTTAACCAGGTACGTCGATACATTTTACCATTCAAGAGCGTTTACTAAGGTTTCAAATTTGTTTCTTTTACTTGTACGATTGTGTGAAAGCATTAGAGGATGAACGCCATGCCAAGCCACGCCTCACGCTATTTATAACCTTGGTTACCAATAAACCAGAAGAACATGTAATCTTATTATTAGGTACATATGGCCTTAAGTGAGTGTATGGCAAAGATATAAAAGGTTTTCACCCTATTCCATGATCAATAAACAGTATTCATATGATTTTAGTGAATAGATAATAAACATGTTTAGAGAAGTTTATGAGTTACTTAAGAAGTTTAGGAAGGCTGCTGAAGTTTCAAATGATATGTAGGTTTGCCCAATATAGATTTTGGTGATTTTAGGATGCTGAATTCAGATGATTTAAGCCTGCTGAATTTTTGGACGATTTTTAATTTGGCCTGTATAGATTTTAGTGATTATAGAATGTTGAATATAGTTGATTTAAGATTGGCTCATTCATGTGGCTTTTTTTTTTAATTTTTGGATGAATATATATCAATATATGGCTAAATGGACAAATAAAGAACATGCTTAGCTATCAATATATTGGTCACCAGGCTGCTGAATCTTTGGAAATTTTAGTTTTGCCCATATAGATTTAAGTAATTTTAGTATTTACTTTATTTGTAACCAACCCAACCCATTATCAATAGGATGAATTCACGTTTATGCTCTTTACGATGAGTTTAATAGATGTCGCTTGAGTTGTACCAGCCTACCAGGGAAATTAGTCAAAAGCGAATTATAAAATATATATTCTTATATGGGTTAAAATCCCATTCCTGCAATCCCAAACACCCATTTTGCTTCTATAGCTGACAATATACAACTTTAAAGTATGTAAAGAGACCATTTTTTTTTTTTTTTTTTTTATCATGAGTATGTAGAGACTTTTGGACAGATACTTTAGGTGTTTTAGCATTAAAGATATAAGAGAGTTGTTTGGTTTTGGTGGTACAGTAGATAAGTTTTACTGTATACACAACTCCACATCTGTTTATTTCTCGCAAATTGTTATATTGCCAATATAAAGAGTGGGATATTAAGCGCAAGGGGCAGAATAGTCACTTTTTTACGCATATACTAAATTGGGTGCAACCGTGCAAGTATAAGATTCTGAAGTGCATAGATACATTTGTTCAGTTTTCCTTTCAATCTTGGTATAGTGCATTTACGCTAAAAGTATATGATAATAATAACGTTATAATGTAGAAGCCTTATGCCACTAACATACGTGATAAAAAATAGAATAGACCATTTGTACTATCAGTTTCTTAACATTCTCTATAGTGGGACATATTATGCATGATTCGAATAAAGATACATCTGGTAAAACCACCCATGTTAACCCATTTCAAAAATACCATTTTGCCCCATAACTGATGTACCATATGACGCGATAACTAGCCTATTTTTCATCTCTATCTTTTAGTTACGAACATGATTGGAATTACTAACCGTTAAAGTCAAAGAACTGATTTAGTCCTGCAATTTTTGATATGTTTATGGCTAATTAGCTTCTACTTTTCTTACTCCCATCACTTGGCATTATAAATTTTATGGTTACTAAAATTTGTTATTCTCTTATTTGTATAATGCAACTATCAGTTATAAATGAGATATATATATAAAACATTTACACTTTTTACAAAATCTCATACGTGATATCTAAATTATATTTGATACTCCCTCCGTCTCAAATTATAAGTCCATTTTGACTTTTTCAAAGTCATTTCATACCAACTTTGACTTTAATTATTTCTTTTAGCGTTATATAATACTTGTTGTAAAATATATAAATGGATATGTGATTTAAATGCATTTTCATTTGTATACTTTTCATCAAGTTTTATATAACACGAAAAAAAAATAATTAAAGTCAAAGTCGGAAGAAAAAGACTTTGAAAAATCAAAAGTGGACTTATAATTTGGGACGGATGGAGTATATGTCAAAATCCCGTGCGTGCACAACTAATTATCTGCAATCCAGTTTGGAAACAACTAATTATCTGCGTATGACACAATTGTAAGATTTTTCAAGTTATCACTATGAGGCTTAAGCGCATCGAGGACTTTCTTTTCAAGTTTTTCATTACAAGAATCATACACATCACTCCATTCCGGCCATGTGTAACTTACTCGCCCTCTTTTCTGATAAGTTCACACCCTTTCTCTCCCTTATACTTTGCACTTTTTGCAGCTCATCAATATAAATCTCCGGCAGGGATTATTTAAGTTCGGGTCCCACCTCATGAATGTATGTCTTTACACACATGCGTATGTATACAACCAACCACCTATAGTGTACGCATGTTCTTTTTGGAGTGGATCTAGCTTCAAACCAGTATGGTAACAAAATTTATTCATCACATTTGTTTTATGCAGCCATCTGCCTAGATTCAAGACTCAACAAATTTTCTTATTCTTTGCATAATAGACACACATATGTAGAGACATATTGTTAATCTTCTGGTTGCAAGGCATCTGGATCTCAGCATAAAAGCTCAAGATCTGTCATATCAACATTGGAGTCGGTACAACAGCATTGAAAACGGAATGCAGCATTTGCATATCGAATGTGAGCTGAGCTGAGGCTACTTTCGGGTCCAGCTCCACCAAATATAAATTATGTTCTTTGTTGAATGTGAGTTGAGGTTCATCAATAAGTTTCCATTGCAATATACTCATTAACTTTATTCTTCCCCTCTATCTTTTTCAATAACTCTTTAACTTTAAAAATGGTACATGAAAAAGACGTTTTCTTAATTTAAATGAGTATTCACCGGGTTCCAGCTATTAAGGTGGTCCTATGAAGGATAACACGCATATATCTTCTAAAACTACTATCGAGGAGTCGATTTTTGAGGAAGTCACCTTCAGTATGTGATATTTAGTGACACTAGCAAAAATGTGGCTTACTTTAATATGAAAATGACCGAATTTATTTCTGTTAAAATGGTTTCTTTTAATATTACAATAGCAGAATTATGGCTTAAGGGGTTGCAAATTAAATTTAGAAAGGAGTTGGCTCAAATATGTGGATACAGAACCTAAAATAGCATCTTTTAATCTTTACTATTTATGTTACAGTAATATCTAGAATACATTCATATTAAAACAAAGACTTACATATAGTTCAATCGATGGACATTTCTAAGATGGTATATGACCACTGGATTAATCAAAGAAATGTATGAAACTTCCTTCTCTTTTGTAGGCTTAGTTTAAAGAATCTTGAGGATGGTGTTTCTCTGAGTGCAGACCTGGGAGAAGAAAAGCCACCAAAACATACTGATGTGCAGGCAACACAGAAGCACATGTGGAAAACAGTGCTAAAGTCGAACAAGCTCGTGTTTACTTTTATCGTAGAAAATATTAAGTTATAATTCAAATATTTATTTATTTTTGCAATTTTAAAGGCCGTCTTCTGAGGTTACATTGTAATTTTGCAAATACCTACAGGTAACCGTAGTAAGATTTTATGGGTATACATGCTCACCAACTCACTGAGGTTATTTGATCAGAAAAGTGAATTATTTTGAGGTGAATTATAATGTTATTATGCTAATATTTTGTTAATCCAACCTTCGTGACCACCATAAATGTTTTCATTTTCTATTGGAGTCAGATACATATCAAGAGACAGAACATCAGCGAGCAGATAAAGCCCATAAGCAGGCTATATGAGCTGATCCAAACCACCATGTATAAGCTCTTGAGTTTGAAATTGAGTTAGTTTATGTTCAGGTGTAGCGGGACCTGGAATAGCTTTAGTCGTACTTATTATTGGACTCGCCTTTGTGGTGCTTACACAATGGATGCCACTGCTACGAACTCAAACCAATGCAAATATTTTTCACCATCCATTCTACCTGATGTTTATTCTTGGAATGAGTATGTACAGAAGCCTATCTAAGGTTTTCCGCATCTGAGGTACGTTTTAGAGACCCGGTTAATTAGAATTGATGCATTATTGAAAGCCTTTAATTAAGTCTCTTCAAGTAATATTAAACCTCCGCGAAAAGACACGTATATTGTTTTTTTATTGTAGATTTGGCGAACAATAGTCGACCTCAACCAACACAAATGATTGCCTACTCGGATGAAAAGTTAGCAACTACATGTTCAACAATGTGTGAATGACCCGTTCATATTTTTCAGGTAATAAATAAATTTAAAGTGCTATATGCTACTTTTAAGGTTCAACCAACCCAAATAAAGTGAAAACAATTGAAATAGAGGAATGCATTTTGTTTAATCGAATTTAGTTGAACTGATCGTTCAATTAACTGTTGCTTTCTTCTGTTTAACTTTTGTAATTAAATACTTTAAACTGAAATCTAATTTGGTCTATACTATGTAGGTACTCATATATGGTGGGTTGGTTAACAGGTAAAGTTGGCTTCAAGTTTAAATAGGTTGTTTAGACGGTGTGTGAGGTTTAGTTTTAGAGTGTTCTATTTGATTATTGTTTGCAAAGCGCGGATGATTAGAAAAGAGTGGTTATTTGTGTTTTTCTTAGGTGCGGTTTTGATAAAAGTAGGCGAGATAATTGAGTGGTTGTTAATGTAAATCGTGTTTTTTCTGCGGGTTGGTTCAGCGGGGTTGGTTGAGTGGCATGGTTCTGCGGCTTGGTTCAACGGGTATTAAGTTCAGCATGTTCGTTCAGTAAGTTCAGTATGTTGATTCAGTAGTATTTAGTTTAGTGCGTTCGATCAGTAAGTTCAACATGTTGGTTTAGTAGTATTAAGTTCATCTTGTTCGTTCAGGAAGTTCAGCATGTTGGTTCAGGAGTATGTTGGTTCAATATGTTGGTTCAGTAGTATTAAGTTCAATGTGTTCGTTCAGCATGTTCATTCAGTATGTTGGTTCAGTAGTATGTCTGTTCATTATTAAGTTCAGGTTTGTAAGTTTTATTAAGTTTACCATGTTCGTTCAGTATGTTTGTTCATTTTAAATGACCTTAATCATCAAACTGGTTTCTACAAGCTTTAATAGTGAATTAGTTGGTGATCCCAGTTACTAGGATCAAGAGTGGTTAAGGATAGTTATTGGTGGACAAGGGTGATTATATGAACCCGTCTCTTTTAAACAAATGGTCTCTTTTAAAAGGTGTTAAATTTCTTACTAGGATCAGACTATCATACACGTCCATCATAAAAGTATGCCTTTATTTTCCATATTCGCAACTAAAAAGAAGGAACATTCAAAGTGTGTCTTTGTGACTGATTTATGATAGTGAACTGAACCGATAAGAAGATCCATTTGTTAGCACTATCCTGTGCCTATTGTGGTTAAGAGCCCAAACCAGAGTGTCATGATCCAGTACCTACCAGCACCTATCCCATATTCAAAACTCGGCGACTCTGTCTCAGTGGAGGCCTAAACTATTCTAAAACAAGCGTTTTCCTGTTCTTGCTTGGTATTATGTATATATCAAGGATGGCTGGTAAAACATGTAATTTTTCACAATATAAGGTTAGCTACAGGGTAATGGACAAATAAGAGTTCCATTATTTAGGGGTACATGCAGTGTGTTGGAAATCCTAAAGAGGTAACATTGGCTAACTTTTTATGGTGATGCATACACTAATATTTATTCCTTGAGGACAACCCTCTTTCGCCTCTACTATGCATATCTAATAATCTACTTCTTTCAGTTCCTATAATTTAAAAACGTCTAATAACAAACCTTATTTGGAAATGTCCATTATCAATAGCAATTGCTAAAGCGAAAGGACCTTAAGTTGTTGTTTGACACATCCAATACAGGTGTATCATCTTCTTATAAAGTGAAAGCAAAAAGAAGGCAACCTAATATATCCTCTTCAAAAGGTATTTTTTTTAATGAAGTTAATAAACCGCAAAAGATAGTATATGAGGATTTATTTAAGCTAAAAAGCATATATGCAAAGATACTACACTTTCAACAATTTTTTCGGTGTTTGGGATTGCTTATATAAGCGATTATCTTCTTATTTCATTGTTATATAGCAATAAGCAATCCTAAAAGCATTATTATCATAATTGCTTATGTGCTTATGTTATAAAGAATAAGCACTTGAAAAAAAGCATGTCCGTATCTAACTCCATGTATTATAATTTTTAACCTGTTCTGATCCGGGATATAAGATGTAGCTTAAAACTGCTCATTTGTAACATCTTATCTTCACTACCAGTAATTAGCTTATGATATATAAATGTTATAACCATCTGTATTGCTGATTATTACGTTTTATATGTGCAAATATGTTTGCAGGCAAGTTCATGACAAGTAAGGGTGTAGGAGTTTCTGGTCAGCTTGATTGCTAAACTAGGCTGTGAGATTTAATGCCAAAGCAGGTCAGTGGTTAGCTTGATTTTTACTAATTTAAATCCTACGGGAAATATTAAGTGCTTAAAATATTTCATACGCATGCTACCGTGGCCAATTTTTAAAACACTGAAATAATTATTCTCAGCGTGACTTATTTGTTAACTTTTGAAAGACTAGGGAGCTGGGAAGGTTTACAATTCCATAATTCCTAGATGTTATTGAGTTGGGTGAATGTTGTGTATCATGGTTTAGCCATGATGATATACTATATACAATAATTGTACGAAGCATATCCAATGTAAGGAGAAATCAGGGTCCAGATGACAGCTGTTAGTGGCAAATAGAAAGGGCGAAACATTTCTAAACTTTTAGTCCTTCGAATTGGCTTGGCATAAACGAAGGCTGAACTCATCTCACTACCAGAAATGCAAATGTAGACCATCATCACATCTTCCTTATCTAAGACTTATAGTGTGACAGGTAAATTAACTCTTCCAAACCAAACCTGTTTCGACCCGTTGCATGACCCGCTCATCATGACAAGTCTACTAAGTACTTATCTCTTGTGTATCAGGTTGGAGGGTTTGGTGGGAAATAGTTCCATCTTGTGTTGCATTTAAAGTTACACATTTTGCTCCTACACAGTTTCAGAAAACTGCCTTGACTGCATTAACGAGTCCCTAAGAATACTACAAATCTTTGATACTAGTAAGAACTTTACAATGAACAAACAATTTAAGTCATCATTCTAGGTCCATTTATGATTATTGGGATTATGAATTAAAAAGAGATTTCATGTTGAAGTTACTTGGCGAGTTGGGGTTCAATGTTCAGTTTAAACCATTGGGATCCTTTTTCATATTTTGCCGTATTTCCTGAGATTTGCAAACTTACAGATGTACGTGTTCTTTTTTAAAGTTTTTTTTTAATATACATTTATACGTTTGAGGATCGAATGACTTTAATTGTAATGGATTCTTTAGGTTGAATTCGTGGAGGAATTAATAAAACAAGCAGAAGTAGTAGTTGTTCTTGGGTGTGGTTCTTTTTATAAAAGTCGTGATTCTTTGGAGAATGTGACGAGTTGCCATAATCGTTACATCAGATATGCCTTCTGTGAGGGTCATGCCACTTGGACTTCTATTGTTCTCAAAATACAGCGGCTTGACAATGCAACTGGGCGCCTCAAATTTCTTTTTAGTTAACGAGGGTAGCTATTGAAGGTATGTGACAATTTCGTTCAGTTGTAATGTCATCAAATAATATGCAAATTAGTGAAAGCAACTGATAGTATAATATTTCATATATCAGGCTCACATTTGATTTTTCTTCGTTTGGCAATTATACATTGGTATTCTTTATAATTTGTTACATGCTCTTTTGAGGTGCAATACCAAACTCCCCTTTTCATTATCTACAACTTTACAAACATACATAAAATTCATAATATTGTAAAAATTATATATGTTGTGTTATTAACCATCCACATAAACCATACAATTATTTATAATTCTTAACAAAAATAAATAAAAAATACCAACAACTAAAAACCAAAGAAACAATTGTTTTATAATATTGTTTGACAATTCTAAAAATCTATTTAAGTTAACAAAAAACAAACAAAGAAAAATTATTTTATAATATTGTTTGACAATTCTACAAAATGTATTTAAGATAACAAAAACAACAAACAAATAATTATAAGTCAATGCCACGGGTTGGTTTAAAACTATATATATATATATATATATATATATATATATATATATATATATATATATATATATATATATATATATATATATATATATATATATATATATATATATATATATATATATATATATATATACTCCTTATAAAGGAGCAATAAACACAACCTAAACCGAACCTCACTCCAAACCCAAATTTAAGATTCAGCCACCAACCTAAAATTCATACTCACATGTATATCCACTACCTAAAATCAAACCAAATCCGAACCTAAATTTTAAGATTCAATGAACGAACCTCGCTTTATCCACTACCTACAATAAAACACACACAATTACACCACATTTTTCTTTTCTTTCTTCTCTCTTCATACACTAACCTAAAACAAACATCTCTATCTCTCTAAACAAAGCGCGCAGCTACCATTAAATTCATCACTGAGCGCCATCTGGCAAAACAACCTACACCGAGCCTACCACCACCTTTGAACACCATCGAGACACGATACTACTGTAAACAGTACTTCTCTAAAGGTTTAAAGGTTCTTTCTTATATAAACCTATATATTCTTTATGTTTTAAGCTTTTTCCATTTAGATCTATTTTTATTATAAATTTGAGTTGTTATAACATTTTTGATTTTTTTGTAGATCCGCCGCTTTGTTGTATTTGGTTGGTGATCCGCTGTATTTAGGTTCTCGGTATTTTTTAGTTATTTGATATTTTGGATTAATCTCGACTTTTGGTACTTTTTTGTACGACCATCGCCCGCCGCAACATTGCCATGCCGGAAACCATCGCAACGCCTGCCTTGCCGGAAAAATATGTTCCTGAGGTATTTTGTCAAGTTTTTAAATAGATCAATACATTTTGTTTGTTTTTTTGTTATTCTTTAGTTTTTTTAGATACTTTTTTAATCTAACTTTTTATTTTCTATGAATCGCTTCTTGAGTAGTTATGGAAATGGTTTGTTTATATTTGTTTTACCGATCTGGTTGTTCTCCACTCATTTTACGAATATGATTTTTTTTTTTTTTTTTAAATCTGATTTTTTTTGTTAAATCTATTTTTATCAAGTTTTTTATTTATCAATTTGTGTTTTTCTTGTAGATCTTATGCCTTGTTAGAATCTGATGCTGATGGTGTGGTGGCCTTTGTGTAAAATTTGGTTAGTGATAAAAAGTGACATAAAAATGTTGAGGCTACAAAAACCATGGGTAACCAAGCTGTTTGGTTGGTTCAGATTTGTGTTATTCGGTTGTTAAGCAAATAAGCGTCACCGGTTATGGTAGTTTCTTTTGTGTTTCTTGAGCCACAGGTTTGGGTGGTTTGTGTTTTAGCTTTACGTTTTTGATGGGAAAAGCGAGATAGTTGAATCAGTTGGATCTATTGGTGATAGTTCATTGTAAATTTGATACTTTGATAAAAACAAATTGGGATGGTGTGTTTGTAGATTTGATGATTAAATTTTACGTATTTTGTTTGGTCGGAATCTTTTACGGGTTTTGTGTTTAGCCGATAGTGGCAAAAAGGCCATGATGATCCGACGAGTCGGCAGAGCAATAAGCGGATGGCATTGTTAAATGCAACCATTTGTTTGCAGCCGACACAATCTGAGCCAACTTTGTAAGTTTTTTTTTTTTGGTCAAACTTTGCTAAAATGTTCTTAGAATTTTTTTTGTTAAAATTGGCAAACGATGGCTAGATGTGTTTTTTTAATTGTAACCCTTGAAGTGTTTTCAGAATTTGTGTTCAAGTATTTTCTTGGTTCTTAAATCTTTGGAAGGCTGCTAGCAAAGCAGAACTTTGAAAGTAGCTTTTGAAAAAACTTTTGAATCTTTGCTTAAAAGAGAAAAGTTGATTGAAACAATGCATCTTTTCTCACAAATTTGAATATTTTACACTAGATGCTAAGGTGCGTTTGGTGAGAGAAATTCGCAGAAAAGAAATGAAGTAGAATAGAACTCTAGGAATAGAAATCGATGAGAATTTGTTTAATTCTAATGTTTGCAACAACAGACTTGACTGAGAAATGTAAATTTTTTATTTAAATAATATTTTGTCTAAATAAAATTCTTAAAAATATTTAAAAAAAATTATAATAAGAAAAATGTATCTTTTTTTAAATTTATTTTTTAAAATTTATGTACTTACTTTAAAAATTAAAAAAACTTATTTTTTAAAATGTATTTACTTAAAAAACTTGTTTTTAAAAAATTTTTTTAAATGTATTTATTTAAAAAAACTTATTTTTTTAAAATAATTTTAAACTTATTATTTTTTTTTAAATAATTTTTTTAAAATTTTTTTAAAATTTTTTTAAATGTAAAAAAAAAAAAAAAAAAAACATTTTTTCAAAAATTAATCCATTTCTCTAATTTCTCTACAAAATTAATGGAAATGAGGCTACTTAAATTACACTACTCAACTCTCTCCATTCCCCACCAATTTCTTCAATTTCTCCGCTTTTTCATTTCTCTGGCTTACCAAACACGAGAATTAAAGTCATTTCCATTTCTCCATCTTCAATTCTCTTAACCAAACACACCCTAATTCTATTAAGTTTTAAATGATGATAAGATAGGATTGATGGCGTTGAACACTGCTTTTTCAATGGAATCATACATCACAATAGTGTCTTGGGAAACACAAAATGAGTTGTATAAAGGACTATCATCGGTTATATAAAATGAGTATATGTCAATGTATCACGTGGAGAGCCTTGGGATAAAAGAATAAACTCAGTCACTTCAGACTATAAAATGAGTATTCACTTTTTTTAAGAAGGTAGTATAAAGTTAAATGTTGATGTCGATTAAGGTAAAGCATAAAATCAACTTTTGAGGGTTTTGAATCAACCTAACCTTACCATATTAGAATTTAAGACTGTCTTGATATATGTTATCCAACATGTCCATCTTGACAACTTTAATATATCTAACAAACTTTGTTTTTAACGCTATTTATATCAGTTTTCAATATTTGTTTGTTAAGACTTCATATTGGTAACTAAAAAAGTCATGCAGAGAAGAAGGAAACAACCAAATGATACAAGTATTGTAGTAGAAACTCGCACTATTAATACCAGAAATTAACACTTTACTGTAACTTGATCAAGATTTGAAAATATTGTTGACCATTTAGAATTCATTTTCAAAAGACTGTTTTCCATTTAGAAAGAGAAAACAAGCTAACATATGACATTGAAAAATGTTACTCTGTCTCAAAATAATTGTCCCCCGACAAAAAACACATAGTTTAAGAAAAGTGCATTTATTACAGCTTTCTCTTCTTACTTTTTGATAAAATTACAGTTTTACCCTTAAGTAATTAATTAAGGTATTCTTTGAAGTTTGTAATAATAATTTCAAACAAGAGCAATATAATAAACTTGATCAAACATTCCTTTCTATATTTAGCATGGACAATTATTTTGGGACATACAAAAAAGGAAAGGTGGACAATAAAATTAGGACGGAGGGAGTATGATTAATTTTTACAAGTTTTCACATAAAATATCTAGACCCACTCCATAAATGTGTGCATACTTTTAAAAAATAAGTCTATAAATTTTAGGTTCTACTTTTATCTCAAAATAATAAACATACAATTTAAAAGAAAAAGCATCATAATTACAATTTTCATTTTCTTATTCTTTTTTGCATAATGATACTTTTACTTTAATTAACTAATTTAAAACTTTTTATTTTTATTAGTAATAATAACTAAGTGAAAGTAATATGATAAACTCAATTTCTTATATATTTTTGAAAATGGACATTAATGGGGAACTTGAAATAGAAAAATGTGAACAATAAATTTGACATAAACAGAGTATCTTTGTAGCCAAATTATATATAAATTGTGTAACAAGTTCAACAAAGATAAGTTTTGACCCGAAACTACATTGTGACAACTCACTAATTAACCAATACACATCAATTTACTCGAGTATTTGCATAATAAACCAACATTTGTTTTACAGCCAAAACTAATATGTGTATTTTAAATGACAATGCTTCTAATCTAGCTCGAGTATCATGGACTACAATATTTTTTTCTTAAGCCTATGAAACTCTTGCAAAATATTGAGCATCTATAATATTAACTTCAAACCTACATAGATACATGCCATACATATGAATACAGAAAAAAAAAGTAACCACCGGTGAAATATCGCTAACTTGCTTAATTATCGATATGATAGTTTTTCTTGGAAACAAAAAAAATAAATAAACAAATATCGATATAATAAAAAAAATTCAAAACCTATACACCGTTGCCACTAGGTGCCGGTATCAATAGTAGCGCTGCCGCTAAGTCGCGAGAACTCGGCTAAATATCATGTAGCTAGGCTGGTACTGATTAGTATATATATATATATATATATATATATATATATATATATATATATATATATATATAGAGAGAGAGAGAGATTTGAGATCAAATAAAACTTTTTAAAGTTCTAAAAATGAGAACCCACTAAATAGGCGACAAGTGGAAAGAGCCATTTAATCCAAACTAATATCACTAATAAAATGATAAGGGTAATTTGGGTATTTTATCTATATCCATCTAAACCTAACGTATTTCTCTCTCATTCAACTTATTAACCAAGCAATTTACTCCTAAACCTCTCTCACCTCCATCAATGGTGTGAAAACAATCTCATCATCAAGATACATGGACAAGAACAAATAACAATGGTGAAAAAACAAGAACATCGGAAACAAAACAGCCGCAACACCATCTCATTACCACACGCTAATCGGTATGCATGCTCACTCGAATAAAAACCCTAATCAGTTCAACAAGAAAACCCTAGCTGAAGATCCGGTGATTGTGTGGTTGAATCATCATGATATTAATTAAGATCGCGAGCCCCCTCATTCAAATTTGGATAGAAAAAATCAAGCTGAAGGTCGGGCGACGGTTCGAGGTTGGTTCAGGTGGATCTGTGTTGTTGGTAAGTTGATCTTTACTTTGTATTTGATCTTATTGGTTTCAATCTTTTTTAAATAAGATTCATTCTTTTAGTATAAAAATGTTTATTATAAAAGTTACTGATTCTTTTGGTTTGTTTTACTTTATTGGTAGGTGGGAAAGGCTAGTAGATTCGATACCAATGGACTTGCAATCACTTTTGTAGCATCTGCTTCGTTATCCCCGCGAGCGTGTCACAAAACTATTATTTATTCCGGCAAGGCTTCGATATCCCGAGTTTTAGATTGGTTGTTTGTTGTGTTTCTTGGATTTAAGTAACTGAAAATTAGTGATACAAATGGGAGTTTGAATTATTGTTGTAGTAGTGTATCAACTTTGTTGCAGAAGTCAGATTCATATTTTTTTAAGAAAAGTCCGGATCAGATTTATTTATTAAAAATATGAAGTAGTGTATAAATGTATCATTTTTTTTTTAAAAATGGGCTTCAGAATAAATTAGTCAAGTTTATGTAGAGTTTGGCCTCATGTATCAACATATGTATAGCCTATGTATCAATGTATCAATGCATGTATGGCCATGTATCAAAGTATCATATATTGTATGTATGACCCATGTATCAATGTATCATATATTTTACGTATGACCCATGTATTAATATATCATTTATAATATGATTTTAGTGCTTGTATATATGACCTATGTATCAATGTATCATATTATTGAATTATAGTATTTAAATTAAAAAAATAAAGTCAATGGGTATTGTTTGACCAAAATGTATTAAATTTATGTGTCATTTAAATTTTGTACTCATTAAATTCAGCTAGTGAAAATAAAGCACACAAATATTAATGGTGAAACTAAAATGTACCAAAATACCCTTGAAAATTTATTTAATCACTATAATGACACTCATTTAATACTAATCTCATCTAACACCAACTAATAGATCCAACGGTTTAGATTGGTTCTCATTTTATAACTTTAAAAAATCTCTCACATTAACCTTCCTATATATATATATATATATATATATATATATATATATATATATATATGTCACACCCCTAAAATACGTGTTTTGCGTGGAATGGAATTCTGGGATGACGCCATAGCATCACTTATATTGAACGACCTAAAGTGCCGTTTGGAAAACACATCGTTTGATATAATAAAACATTCAGAATTTACAAAAGATAGGTCCCAAAAGATAGTCAACATTTGCGGAAATAAGTTTGTTACAATCCAAACGATGTTTTAAAGTGCTTAAAACCCATGTGAGACGCGTTGTCACCGCGACTCTATGATAAGTCCTTATGCATGCCATGAAGTATATGCCTTAGATACCTGAAAATACATTGCTAAAAGTGTCAACACAAAGGTTGAGTGAGTTCATAGAGTTTATGTAAATGTTTTATCGACTACCACAAGTATAGGCCATGTATGACAAATATGTCACATAAAAATGTTACAATAAGCTATAAGCACATGACATAAAGCTAGATCGATCATGATATTCGCCCCAGAGTGTTTTGCCAAACAACTCAAATTATGATATTAAATGAAATGCATCCGTTTGACCAATGGGACCACCAACCGGATGGAGAGTCACCTCGACAGATCTATTCACTCACCCTCGCTTCTTCCGGAATTAACGGTTCATGATTATGAAATGGGGACATTCAATTGGCAATGAGGTAACTTAAGCAATGTAATGAATTTGATATACTTGGTATCGTAATAAAAATGATGTGTAATGTATTCTCCCCTGTAGGTTTGAAATAAAGTATAAACTTGAAAGACGGGGCTATCAAAACTCACATGATACAATGATTTGATGATATAGTGGCAATACTGAAATGAGGTGCAATTTCTATCTGCAACCTAATATGAATGATATGATCTATTATAAATCATGAATATATATTGTACATGCAACACATGTAATTTATACCACTGTGCGGTTTGAAAATAGAGTTTATCACGAAATATATGTTTATGACATCTTGTCAAGTTACAAAATACTTTACAAGTATTTACGTTGAAACAACATCCCACCGTAGTCGCTTTAGTGATTTATTAAGAAATTATAGTAAATCGCAAAATAATGTACTTTGATAATTCGTGAAAGTGGCTACGGCCTCGAAAAGCTTGTCATAAAATAGTGAATATCGAAAGTGTTAGGAAACAAACTCGGTTTTGGAATTCTTGTAACATTATCTAAAAGTCGTAACACTAAACTTTTGTCCATACTTAGTCTCGATCCTAGATAAAAATGATGGTGAAGTGAGGTAGTCGGGCTAAAATGCGCTTCTGGGCGCTTTTGGGAAAGTTTGAGAGGTCATAAGTTACTCATTATAAACTGCTTTGACGAACGGCTAGACATTTTGGAAAATAGGCTGTGTGAACTAACTTTTACTTGAAGATAATTTTCCCAAAATCGACTCCTTGACGAGAAAACGGCTCCAAACATGGTCATCCATGACAACCTTTTGACACTTCAAAATATTGAAGTGTTAGTGCTGAAGAAAATAGTTGTGATCGTCGATTTCAAATATGTATATCTTTAGCGTTATAGGTCCGCTTTTCACGCTCTATATATCCTCGGAATCGTGATAGTATGTATTAATATATTTTTAATAAGTCGACTCTTCTATTTAGGTTTACAACTCGTTTTTGACCTTTAAAAACCCTTGACAGCAAGTATATTTTCGTAAAAATAGTTTTCGTCATAAACTTGAAAATAGCGTAACTTCTTCGTTATAAATCCGTTTTAACCCGTTTAAGCGACCACGGTTTCGTTTTAAAGTCTATTTTCTGAAAATATAAACCAAAATAATTCATGACCTATTGAAATTTCCAGATTTTACAAAACGTTACAGCCCTTAATTATATGTTGTCGAAAATAATTTTTCTAGTTCAAAGCTTGTACTAAACCCTTCCAATCAACACCAAAGCTATTCTAAACCTACCATACGCCTTCTTAGGGTGTCATGGGTTCCTAAACTTTACCAAAATTGATAGGTTTCATAAAATACTAATAGGATAATTTAAACCCATATTAAGAAATAAAAACATGTAAAAGTGGTATGGATCATAGTATACTTGCATGTTTTTCTTACTAGATCATAAAAATACATCAAGTAAGAATTTATAAGAGTAGGAAAAATTAGTGGAAGCTTACTTGAGTGACTATGAATTTTTGAGCAAAGTATACTTAATAATCTTGAGGTTTTTATTTCAAAACCCTAACTAGATCACTAATAGAACTTGTAAAATACTTGATCTTGAAATTTTTGATGGATTTCTCCTTGTTTCTTGCCTTCACGATCACCACAAAGAGATGGAAGAGTTCTTGCATTTTTTCACCTTTTCATATGTGTTAGTATGTGTTTTTATTATTTGGAACTCTTGTATAACTTAAATATCTAGTCAAAAAATGTGCAGGTGTCATTTATTTGGTCAAGATTTTATAAAATGGATGACTAGGGGAAAAGTGGTCAGCAAGGGGGGGGGGGAGGGTAAAGGTTTGATGTATTTTGTTGAGTAAATGTATTATAAGTTAAGTGTAATGTATATACTGTATATATATAATTAGGTATTTAGTGTAGCGTTAGCTAGAAATTGATTTTAACGTATCAAAATAAAATGTATCAAGTCATAAAATTATAAAAATACATTTCATCAAGAATTGAGTGAATAAATAATTATCGAGTTGAATTTACTTAAACCGTCATAAATATATATATATAACAATTTATATACAAAATAAATTCAAAACATCGGTAAACTAACAATATAATTTTATAGTCTTAAAATGAGTATAAAATATATCAGATAATTGTTGGAAGTGTCGGATCAATTATTCAAAATAAATGATCAGACGATAGCGCTTATTTAATAAATAAATATACGTTAAGGGAATATGCAAACCCATGCATAATGATATGAAAATGATGTTATCGATGATATGCGTATAACTCTAGTCTATATGAAATATTCTCAATGATGTTCCATGAATACGCTTTTAACCCTCAAGGTTACGCGTATTTGATACTCTTAAACCTAGTTTACGAAAAATGATGAATAGTGAATCATGAATAGTGACTTTTCTCCAGGAATGAATAGTGTTTCGTGAATAGTAAATTTTTGAAATAACCTCTCAAAGTCTCAAACCGACTTCAAAAACAATGAATAGTAAAATAATGAATTAGTAACCGGTGAATAGTAATTTCCCGAGATGAATAGTGAAATTTTCAAAGTTTGAGAAATGACCTGAAATTACGAGTTGTCACATAGGGATCCAGTGAGAAGTAATTAAAATAAGAAGTGGTGAGAAGTGACCAAAACCATGAATTTGAGATGCAATGACTTGCATTAGATGCATTTCTATTCATATACATGCAACATTTTGAGTTTCAAAGTTAATTTGATGTATAGATGGTGCAAATTGATTTTCATGATTTTGGCACGTGTAGAGGAAACAAAAACAAGAGAAATCATGAAATGCATCTAATATACGATATGCATCTCGATAAAGCTAAAAACACACTATAGTGCGTTATAATGCATCTAAGATTATAGGGATGCATCTAATTTAGGCCGCACCCGGATTTGCGATTATAGTTCTTCTTATATATACATATATATACACACACACATACATACATATATATATATATATATATATATATATATATATATATATATATATATATATATATATATATATGTGTGTGTGTGTGTATATATATATGTATATGTATTTTAATGTATAAAGAGTAAATAATATATTTGAATAAGGTTTTGATTATAGTTTCACAAGGTGATCGTAATTAAATATATATATATATATATATATATATATATATATATATATATATATATATATATATATATATATATATATATATATATATATATATATATATATATATATATATATATATATATATATATATATATATATATATATATATATATATATATATATATATATATATATGTGTGTGTGTGTGTGTATAAGTAAAGAGTAAATAATATATTTGAATAAGGGTTTTGATTATAGGGTTTTGATTATAGTTTCTGCGGAGGTGGTCGTTAATTAAAAATATGTGTTAAACATATTTATTTAAATGAGAAGTGGTAAAATATTATTATTATCTTATAAAAGGTTTAGAGTTTCAAGTGTCAAAGTATCAAACTGGAGGGGCAGAAGATGTAAAAGTGATATATGTTATCATTTTATACAAGTCTTTAGGAAAGTGTCGAGGGGTTAGAGTTGAGGGGCTAAAAGTGTAAAGATATAAGTTATAAAACTTATATAAGTTCTTAAGGAATTATAACAAGTAACTTGAAGTTGAGGGACTGGAACTGTCAATTCGCGAAACTTGGCTAAAATAAGTATAAAACTCCAAAGTGTATTGTTTGGAGTCGAAACTTAATTAGACAACTCGCTCACAACCCATGCGATCCAACCATCTGAGCCAAGGTGTTTCTTGGTTTTGTTTTACAATTAAGTTGTATTTAACAGTTTTACTTACTGTGATATATTGTGTTGTATCTCTTTTCAGTATGAACAATGCGTATGTTTTGCATGGGTCTTTGGTTTCATTTCCTATTTGTTTTGTGTTGTATATGTATAACTCGTGACTTTCAAATAAGCTATACAACGTCATAATAAGTATTATTAGTCGAGTATGCATCAAGTCCACAAGAGCCAAAATTTTTAGTGTGTTTTACATCCGTGTTTTCCTTTGCTCGTTCTAAGTTTGAAACGATACCACACATGACTCATTTGTAGACTACGTGGGTCGAAATATAACCCATACACGACTTGTTCTTATACATTTATATATACCAAAAGTAACCACACAAGCTTTAAAACACAACTATAATCTTTTACGTAAGCATGTTCGAAAGTATCTAGGTTCAAGAATCATGCATATATATATATATATATATATATATATATATATATATATATATATATATATATATAAGGGCCTTTATTTTGAGAACCTTGTTAGTCACGAGAACCCCTTAGGTACTCTAGTAATGCATATTGTGCAACACATCAATGCAACATAGTATTTTGAATTATTAACCTTTATTTAATCCAAAAGGGTATAATAGTAAAAGTCAAATTTATATTATTTTTAATTTTTTAAAATAAATCCTGTTTTTTTTAAACATTCAATTTTCTTTTTTTTTTTATTTTTTATTTTGGCGCTTTTTTTTTTGAACATGCATGTTTTAACCTGATTTAGTGCATATGTGTTTTTATGAATTAATTTATTATTTTGGTTTTTGGAATAGTTTTTTCGACATACATATTTTTTAAAATGAAAAGGTGCAAATGTGTTTTTAGATCATGTAAACTTATAACAATCAAGAACATAATCTTAAACACAAAATTCGATATAGATTGAAATACAATTAAAATACAATTTATAATAAGAAGAAATACATGAATATAATTTATCTTTACACTTGTGCACTAACAATAATTAACGTAAATGGACATATGTGCACAAAACATATGTGTTTAAGTTTCTCATCATATTATTTTGAACATGTGCATGTCTTCCAAAACATACATGCACGCATTCCAAGAACATATATGTACTTCGGTATGTGTACGCCTTCAACGAACATCACGCCTAGAAAAATAATAGACAAGATTAAATACTTTTAAAATAAAACTTAAGATAACATAACACACATGGACAAGTTTAAACTAACAAACACAAGTAAACATGAGAAATTTTTTTTATGTATGCAAAACATATATAATCCAATCACAAAACATATATGTTTTATAATTCATACACAAAACATATATGTTTTATACGTAAACATATATGTTTTATACGTAAACATATATGTTTTATACGTAAACATATATGTGCACCTAACGACTTCATGATCTCAACCGCTTCAATGTGATTATCACTTAATCTTCAACTTCAATGGCAATAAAAATTTCGAATGAAAACGACACCATTGACATGTTTTAAAATAAAACCACTTGAAACACATATGCATGATCTTTTTATGCATCCAATAAATGACGTAACAATACTATAATCACCGAAACTAGTATAACATATATGCACAATCTTTTCATATATCAAATGATGTAAAGAGATCATAATAAGTAGCATAACACATATGTTCAATATTTACTTATATCAAATTATGCAAATTGTAACCTATGAAACAAGAAACTATTTGATAAACTAAACACACAAATTGAAAGTGATTTGGGATAACAAAACACTTAGAACGTCAAGTTCATAATTTGACTAAACAAAAAAGCAACTTACCATTCTATGAAAACTAAAATAAGTGGCTTCGAACCGTACAAATCTTACATATAAAACTAAGAAATTTAGATATATTATCACCTGACCCACGACGCAAGTTAACCTTTGATTTTGATTTGAACCGTACAAATCTTACATATCTTTGATTAAAATATAGTACTCACATCCCAAGTTAACCTTTGATTTTGATCAGATCTTTGAAATATATTTTAATGAATAAAATAATGAAAATAAGGTGTTACCATGTCATCCTTGTTTATACCATTTAGATTATTCGGATACCTATCAACGTAGTAAGATTATACCTTAATTTATGTTTCCACGACAACTGTAAAAAAATACCATTAAACAAAAAGAACATACTGGTGACACAGGTGTACGAGCACCACCGGTGACCACCACCGTTTGTGTTTGAACGTGGCTTCACCACACATTTGAACGTGGTTTTGTGATGAATTCAGATCCTTGCCCTTAATATTAGAACGTGGTTGTGTTTGAATGTGGCTTCACCAAACAACAGTAATGGTGAAATATGGCGGCTAGGGTTCTTGAGGAAGAGAGATGAAAAGTGGAAGAGAGTAGATCTGAAAATAAAATAAAACCTGGAGAAACTGTTTTTGTGATATAATCCTTTTTTTAAGGAAGAATTGAATTCCCATATTGCCCCTAATTAATTTTTTCCTAACAAATTAAGTTACATGTATTTTCAAAAATGCCATTATGCATCAACTTGATGTACATTATGTATTATTATGAGTAAAAAAGGGGTTCTCACAGCTTCGTAGACTTAAGAGAGTTCGAAAATAAAGTTACACTATATATATATATATATATATATATATATATATATATATATATATATATATATATATATTTCTAGCATTGTATAGATCAAATGCTTGTTTTAGTTTTCCAACTTTAACCCAAGTCATACATGGTAATATCAAAATGTAAATCTACATGTTGTATTATACGAAAATCAAAGAGGACACAAAATTAGAAGCTCGAGTCCTTACAGTGGAGTTTGCGAATGTGGGTGTGAGTCGAATGAGATGAAGGTGTCGAGTAGAGTCAAGACCACAGTAGAGTTCTTAACCCAAGAACCAAAATATAATACAACTCCAAAACTAGCTCCAATTTACCCAAGATTTCCAAGCTTCAACCCTTGTATGCGCTTGTAAATTTTTAGTGAGACTTTGAAAGAAAAGAGGAAAAAAATGTGTACGTGAAAGGGGACTCAAGATGATGGCGTTTATAGACAAGTGTGGTATGGCTTTGCGCTATATTTTACTTCCTAGCTTGCCTAGGATTCAAGTAAAGAAGAAGAAAAGTTACCAAGCATGGGAGTCTAGTCATGTCGAGGGGTGGACAAGGGAGACACATTGTAAAACCCTATAATCCGTTTTCCGAAATTACGATATAATTTGAATTTTCCTTAAGTACTATGGACATCACTAAGTATTTTAGATCTTGTGTTACGAAATAAATGAACTAGGTGACTTATGATTAACCTCAATATGTAAATTATAACAACCTAAATTCCATCATGACATTCGCACCCTTAATACGTGTACAACTTAAATTATAAACGACGAGATACCATTTGAACCATAATGTTATGAATATAAGTGATGAGATACGAATCTATAACTTAAATATATATGAATTTCGACTTACACTTTTGTTCACTTTAAGTATAACACGTTATACAATAAAGGGTCGAACATATTTGTTTTGGGAACATAATATCACACGTCAATATTGTCTACTAGGTTCCGATTTGCCTTTCTCATTTTATATTATAAGTTTCTAAGAGATAAAATGGAATCAATACATTTTCTTTTATTTAGTACACATGCATTTTGAAAATTTTTGAGAGATAATACATGAATATTTGAAATAGAAATTTGAGAGAAATAGTCATCAACTGATCCCCAATACTCGGCCCATTATATCTTCCATATTCCGTTTTGTACGTCTTGGTAGTTTAAGATTCATTTGATATAGCCACATACATGACACTTCTCAAGAACTCACTACAAGAATGACCATTAACTCAAGTTTCAAATACATTTTCATGGATAAGTCATGAGTATTTGAGAGTGAGTTTGGGTTTACGACCTCTATTAAAGCGCCAAGTACGAGGTTCGCTCGGGTTCCGGTTCATGTTAAACTTATATTCGGTTTGTCTGAAGGCTAGAGATTAGCAAAGTCCATCCTCAGTATCACGTTAACATCCCTTGTGTTCGAATTCGGTTCGATCTGTTCATGCACGTGTGCAACCTTGGTGTCGGTTAAGTGGAGGACTACAACTTGTGTCTTGGGTTCGAGTTTTAATCTCCTATTCGCTATCTCGACCTTGATGTGGCCATAGTGTCGTGATCGTGTACATCTTCAAGGTTCTACTTCCGTTTGTCCTAGTTCAAGTCCAGTGAGGGTTGTCATTTCGATGGGATTCAAATGGGACTTTGATTCACCGGTTATAGAGTCGGTTTTGTTAGCGATTCGCGGGTTGGCAAGGTGGCAATTATACAGTAAAGGTCTTGGAATGTAGAGTACTAGTGTGCTCAATGTATTCGATTAGCTCATGTTCACTATGAGGTATTACTAAAGACTTGAATCTCGACGTACTATATTTCAATATGAATATTATGATTTACATGGCATAAAAACCAATCATATCTTCACCAAATAATGCACTTCAGTATAAAATTGGAAAGCAAATATAAGTATTAACTGCAGATATTATCAAAGTATAAAACATTAAAAATATGATATCAGTCATCTGCTAGAATATGAATTGCCAATAAGGTTACCGACGCACGTCGTAACAAGTTATTAGTTCCATTTTGGATTTGATCGGGATTAATGGATAAGTTGTACGAGGTGTTTAACGTGTGTCGTGGAAGACAAGTCGGGGTTAGCTATTAGGTGCATTTACCGAGTCGTGTTGGTAAGTTTTATATCAGCGGAGGGTAAATTGCATATCGAATCAAGTAGGAAAAACGTTTTGCAAATGGAATGTGAAAATGAAATACATGCGTACAACTGTATGAATGGACATAAATGTTGCATGTTAAATATTTTGGCATTTTTCATTTTTAACCCTCATCTTTAGACCATCATCACATGCAAACCTTAAACTTTATGATTTGGCAAGTTACAACCTTAAGCTATTATAAGAATGATATTAAGTTTTAATGTTTAATTACTTGTCGCAACAAACCCAAAACTTTGATAAGTTACACTTTAAACCTTAAGTTTGGATTATTTATATTTTGAACCCTAAATCATGATAATTATTTTATTAGACTTTTTATTTATTAGCATTGGTAAATCTAAACTTTCTATTTCGGACAAGCTTACCAATTCGATAACCTTTCTAATTTTGAAAAGTATTTAACGTAGTAAACTTAATAATTAAAAGTTACTAATTACGGAAATTTACTAAAAATGAAAAGTTGCTAAATATGGAAACCTGCTAAATATGGAATGTTTCTAAAAAGATGAAATGAAACTCTAAATATGAACAATTTTGAATATGAAATGGTTTCTAAAACTCGAACGATCATTATTCGTGTAGATCAGCGGAGGAAGGAGTAACCTTTGGTTACTTGTGCATTTTCGATGATTTGCTTTACGGTTTGAGGTACAGATATTCTTTCCCTTTCGCAGGGATTTCCTTATGCGCTCGATCCTTTGATATAATCCTTTGCTATGATTCCCCTATGATGATCCTTTGTTTGCTTTCTGAATTGATTCATATGCTATGATTCTTCGATATGATTCGTTCCATTTTGAATTCGGTATGATTTGTTATGATATGATTTAGTTGCTATGATTTGTACGCTTATGATTCGATATGTTTTGGATATGATTATGATTTGTACGTTCTGCCCCTTTTGTTACGAGCCAACTAGCCATGGAGGTACCATGGCCATGTCATTGATGGCACCAATGGCATGACACTATCTCAGGGCGGTGTGATTAGTCCCGCGTCCCCATTATGATTTGATATGATATGATTTGTGATTTGTAGCCTTATTTGCATATGTATACTGTTCTAGCTAACGGGTACATATTGCCTTATGTACGGGGCGATGGATGCATCCTAGATTATGATTTGATTTGATATGATTTGTATGGATTTGCGTTTGGGTCAGGCGCGCTTTGCACCCTCTCGCACTTTGGTACTGTGAGGTCTCCTCCTCGGACCCTTTTGTAAGTAGTGTCCTTCATGTGGCATCTTTGACGCATAGGATTATTTTCATTGGGCATCTTTCATTTGTGATTCATTATACTTCATTGGATTATATATTCGTATGTTCGTTGTGTTCTTCATGTGGCATGTTGAACACCTTTTGCTTTGATATTTCATCATGTTCTCTTCATGACCTGATCCTTTATTGTTTATAATCTCTCAGTCACTTTAATTTGTTATCTTTTGCTCATTTGATACGTATGCCTTCATTCAATTACTCGTTTGACCTTTTGTTCACCCAGAATCCTGATCTAGTCCTTCCAACAACTATGTGGTGTTACAGTTATGTGATTTTACTATGCTTTCATTCCAAGTGGTTACCAAATTTATGCTATCAGATTATCACTTCCTTTCTTATGGTGCTATGACATGAATATGAAATTCCGTTGTTACTTGTTTGATGTATGATTTCTTGATTTATCTATCTCCCATGCTAATAAGTGATTACCTGACGTATATGTTTCCATGATCATACTCATGTTTGTATTTCTGGTTTCTTAGTAGTTGTTTCAGCATAATAATTAATATCTACCGGACTAATTAGTTTGCTATGCTTACATTAATTTCCATGATCCCTTATCGCGTAAATTGATTTGACTTATGTTTGTACCTATTGAACTATTTAGTTGCCATGCTATAATTTTGCTTGGTATCACACGATGATGCTACTTGGTATGATATCGATGTCAACTTATCGTTGTTATTTATCCGTCTGGAGTAAATGCCATATATTATGTTGTTTTTGCCGCTTATAGAGTATAGTTTGGTTATATGTATTTGATTTGCTACCTTGACTATTTTGCCATATTAGGTTGTTAGTCGTTCTGCTGCCTGATATGCTCTCACAATATTGGTTACATGTTTAATTATGATGCTGCCTCTCATCATTTATGTGATTCTTTGAATGCTTGAATATTTATATGTGTTTGTATGTATTCGCGGATGTAATGTTTGCTATAGTTTCCTTTGATCTTGTTCTTGGTGGGTATATGTTTTGACGTTTTATGCAGGTTTCTCATTGACTCATTCCTTTCCAGTTCATTTGTTACGATTTCGTTATTTTCATTTTGATTTGTTTCGTACCTTTGTTATATTTAACTTTTGATTTCTGTCTTATCTGTTCACTGAGCTTTGTAAGCTCAGCCGCCTTTTTCTTTTTCTGTGGCGGCAGGTTCTAGTAGGGCTATGGGCAAGAGTGAGAGTTGGAACTTAGAAGACCTACCGCATTTTGATGTTTCACTTAATTATGGATTTATGTTTTAGATTTGTACTTCTTTGGTATTTTTATTTTGGATTTGTGGTTGTATTTATCATTTTGGAGTTATGATGTTCATGACTTTATTTTATTTGTATGATAAGAATTTCGCTTGCGTTACAGTATGCTTTGATGTCACCATAATGTGGCATTCAACCCATATCGGGTTGGGGTGTTACAATTATGGTATCGAGCTAAGGTTTCGCCTTGTTGACCTTAGGATTGACTGTGAGGACTTGGGTAGACATTAGGCTTCCGACTGTTTGATCTTTTCCGGTTCTTTTGATTTTTCGTTCAGATTTGACATCGATATTCTTTTGTCTTCATTGATTTGACCTTCTTTTCGCATTTGATTTTGTCTGTTTTGTCTTCGCACATTCGATTGTCGATCATTTAGATGGAGACTACTCGTAGAGTCGAAGATGGTGGTGCCGACCAGTTGTCGCAATGCAACATTGCTGAATTTGAGGGGATCGTGAAGCAGAAGCCGCATCCGTTCATCGCGACGCCGCTGGAACACAAATCTGGAGAGAGTTGGACAGAACAACAGGAGGAGCAAAGACAGAAACGGGATTCAACTGGTGGGCACGTGGAAGGGATATGAGCGGAGGAACTATGACCTGCATACTTCAGACGTGCGGAGGAACTACTACTAATATTCGGGCGTATTGTGATCGACAGATCAACCGTCGAGATGCTGAGAAGATTCATTTGCATCCTGTGATTGGGCACGGTTCGCGTTACTCTCATTTGTTTCGTCATGCATTTTGAATTAGTTTGATATTTCGTTATGTGGTTTTGGACCAGTGGTGTTTTCTTCGATTTGTTTGAAGCTTAGCTTGGATGATGGAGTTCTATGGTTTGACTCTTCTGTGTTACGTCAGCCTTGCATCCTTATTTATATTTCTCTGAGAAATTCCGATTACCATCCGTTATGTTTACATGATTCGTATCAGTAAGGATGGATTTTGTGGCACTTTGTCATTTTAGTGAGCCTGAGGCTACTTTGGATCGTCAGAAATGAGTCATGAGGAACCTCCTCGAGTAAGTCAGCAACCTTCTTCTTTTGTGAAAAGGTAAGTTTGATTGGATGTATTACGTGCTGCCTATATGTGAATCTGGTTTGATTTGGTATGTTACTTGATATCTATATGTGTATCTGTTTTGACGTGATGTTGGTTATGTGGTTCGTCATGACCTGAGATAGAATATGATGGCAATAAGGACTTGTTATGTGATGCAAGTATTATGACGCCTGATCAACGTGATAATACCGAGATCATATAATTTGAACTTATTGGGATCAAACGACGTCTTGGGAAATGCCTGAGGTTGGTACGTTGGATGGACTAGGACTCATATCCGTTATTTGTCAGTTTTCATATTCGTTTGGAATTCTGTACCTCTTTACGAGATTTTCACTTGCATTTGTTACGTATAAGTTTTGTACCCATTGGACCAGAATTTGTTATGATTTGTGCGAAACTATGGATTGCAACGTCTTCCTTGAAGTAGTACGTCTCCGTTTACTTCTACGACTTCAATTTCGCGGACGAAATTTTCTTTTTAGAGGGGAAGAATTGTAAAACCCTATAATCCGTTTTCCGAAATTACGATATAATTTGAATTTTCCTTAAGTACTATAGACATCACTAAGTATTTTAGATCTTGTGTTAAGAAATAAATGAACTAGGTGACTTATGATTAACCTCAATATGTAAATTATAACAACCTAAATTCCATCATGACATTCGCACCCTTAATACGTGTACAACTTAAATTATAAACGACGAGATACCATTTGAACCATAATGTTATGAATATAAGTGATGAGATACGAATCTATAACTTAAATATATATGAATTTCGACTTACACTTTTGTTCACTTTAAGTATAACACGTTATACAATAAAGGGTGAATATATTTGTTTTGGGAACATAATATCACACGTCAATATTGTCTACTAGGTTCCGATTTGCCTTTCTCATTTTATATTATAAGTTTCTAAGAGATAAAATGGAATCAATACATTTTCTTTTATTTAGTACATGCATTTTGAAAATTTTGAGAGATAATACATGAATATTTGAAATAGAAATTTGAGAGAAATAGTCATCAATCGATCCCCAATACTCGCCCATTATATCTTCCATATTCCGCTTTGTACGTCTTGGTAGTTTAAGATTCATTTGATATAGCCACACATGACACTTCTCAAAGAACTCACTATAAGAATGACCATTAACTCAAGTTTCAAATACATTTTCATGGATAAGTCATGAGTATTTGAGAGTGAGTTTGGGTTTACTGACTTCTATTAAAGCGTCAAGTCACGAGGTTCGTTCGGGTTCCGTTCATGTTAAACTTATATTCGGTTTGTACGAAGGCTAGAGATTAGCAAAGTCCATCCTCAAGATCACGTTAACATCCCTTGTGTTCGAATTCGGTTCGATCTGTTCATGCACGTGTGCAACCTTGGTGTCGGTTAAGTGGAGGACTATCAGTATAAAATTGGAAAGCAAATATAAGTATTAACTGCAGATATTATCAAAGTATAAAACATTAAAATATGATATCAGTCATCTGCTAGAATATGAATTGCCAATAAGGTTACCGACGCACGTCGTAACAAGTTATTAGTTCGATTTTGGATTTGATCGCGGGATTAACGGATAAGTTGTACGAGGTGTTTAACGTGTGTCGTGGAAGACGAGTCGGGGGTTAGCTATTAGGTGCGTTTACCGAGTCGTGTTGGTAAGTTTTATGTACCGCGAGCGAGGGTAAATTGCATATCGAATCAAGTAGGAAAAACGTTTTGCAAATGGAATGTGAAAATGAAATACATGAATGGACATAAATGTTGCATGTTAAATATTTTGGCATTTTCATTTTAACCTCATCTTTAGACCATTATCACATGCAAACCTTAAACTTTATGATTTGGCAAGTTACAACCTTAACCTATTATAAGAATGATATTAAGTTTTAATGTTTAATTACTTGTCGCAACAAACCCTAAACTTTGATAAGTTACACTTTAAACCTTAAGTTTGGATTATTTATATTTTGAACCCTAAATCATGATAATTATTTTATTAGACTTTTTATTTATTAGCATTGGTAAATCTAAACTTTCTATTTCGGACAAGCTTACCAATTCGATAACCTTTCTAATTTTGAAAAGTATTTAACGTAGTAAACTTAATAATTAAAAGTTACGAATTTGGTAAAATTACTAATTACGGAAATTTACTAAAAATGAAAAGTTGCTAAATATGAAAACCGATAAATATGGAAAGTTTCTAAAAGATGAAATGAAACTCTAAATATGAACAATTTTGAATATGAAAATTTTGAATATGAAATGGTTTCTAAAACTCGAACGATCATTATTCGTGTAGATCAGCGGAGGAAGGAGTAACCTTTGGTTACTTGTGCATTTTCGATGATTTGCTTTACGGTTTGAGGTACAGATATTCTTTCCCTTTTCAGTAGGGATTTCCTTGTACGTTCTGATCCTTTGATATAATCCTTTGCTATGATCCCCTATGATGATCCTTTGTTTTCTTTCTGAAGTGATTCGTATGCTATGATTCTTCGATATGATTCGTTCCATTTTGAATTCGGTATGATTTGTTATGATATGATTTAGTTGCTATGATTTGTACGCTTATGATTCGATATGTTTTGGATATGATTATGATTTGTACGTTCGCCTTTTGTTACTGAAGCCAACTAGCCATGGAGGTACCATGGCCATGTTATTGATGGCACCAATGGCATGACACTATCCGGGCGGTGTGATTAGTCCCCCGTCCCATTATGATTTGATATGATATGATTTGTGATTTGGCACCTTATTTGCATATGTATACCTGTCTAGCTAACGGGGTACATATTGCCTTATGTACGGGGGGCATATGGATGCATCCTAGGATTATGATTTGATTTGATTTGATATTGTGGAAAACTAGAAGGGGGGTTGAATAGTTTTACCAATTAAAACTCCCTTTTAAACTATTTAGATTGACTTATGTCAATCTATTTGGTTGTGTGTGTTGGATGTTGATAAACAAACATATAAAGATATGTAATGAAAAGATAAGAGTAAGAAGCACAAAACCACAACGCGAGTATTTATAGTGGTTCGGCTACAAGGACACCTTCCTTGCCCTACTCCACTCCCCGAGTCACCTACTCGAGAGTTTGTAATCACTACACCAATCTCCTTATGGCGAGAAGCCTTCACAACGCCGCTTAACCTTTTTCCGGTACAAAGCTAAATACCGAGTTTTTCACACCAGGCGAACCACACCTAACATAACGTCGCTTACCCTTTATACGGTGCTAGGCTAACCACCGAGTTCTTTCACACCTTAGGTGAACTACACCTTCACAACGTCGCCTACCCTTTATTAGGTACTAGGCTAAGCATCTAGTTCCATTGCAATGGAGGAACTACTACCACACTACACCAACGACTAATCCCAAAGGAGATCTACTCCTTACAACATCATCAAGGACATCAATATCCTTGGATCTAA